>PVIJ01011014.1:0-57055 GCA_004024925.1 Scalopus aquaticus
CTTTTCTATTCCATTTTGTGCCCTTTTCCTTCCCTCCCTCCGCCTCCCTCATCCCCCCCTCCCCCCCACTGATTGTCTCTCTCCCACCCGGCCTCCCTATAGTCCTGTTATAAGTGAAACCATTCAATATTTTTCTTTTTCTTTCTGGCTTATTTCACTGAGTATGATCCCCTCTAATTCCATCCATGTCACTGCAAATTGCATGTGTTTATCTTCTTTCCATGCTGAATAGTATTCCATTGTGTGTATGTACCACATCTTCTTGATCCAATCATTATCTATTTTTGGACATCTGGGTTGCTTCCATACCTTTGCTATTGTGAACAGTGCCGCAATGAACATACGGGTGCATGTATCCTTTCGGATTAGTGTTTTTGTATCTTACTGGACATACATGATCTGTATCTAGATCATATACCAGAGTCATAAAATTTACTGGTGTTTACTCAAGTTGTCGCAAACATTTTTATTTTTCCAATGACTGAATCAAGCATCAATTTTTAAATTAAAATTCAGTAAAATTAAAATTGAGTTTTCAGTTACTCTAGCTACAATTCAATCTTCCATAACCATTCATGGCTGCTATATTGGACAGCACAATTCTAGATTAGCCAAAATATGACAAATTTGGCTTGATGCTTTAGTTGTGAATTAAAAAGACAAACACCAATCCAAGTGTTCAAAGACAGAAACTGGATAAATGATGGAGCTCTGAGTCAGGAAGTTTTAGATTTATTCCTTCATCCTAATAGTACCTATCTGTACTTGAAAATTAGTTTCTTACCAAGGCAAGTCTGCCTGTCAGGGCCTAGCACAGTTCCCGGAGAGCAGGTGCACTCACTGGTACCCAAGCAGCTCCCATGGCAGTCCTCGTCACAGATGTCATAAAAATCTATGAAAGGATAAAGATTACTTTTCATGATAGGCAGGGAACAGAGTACATTCTCATTTATGAGAAAGCCTCATGAGTTCAATCATGGAGTTTAAATTCCTAGCAAACATCAAGGGAAATATTATTGTTCAGGGTTTATATAATCCAGGAGCAAGAGATTCTGTCCAGGAACATTCATTTCCATCCAACAGTGATTACCAGCTCCAGGTGACAGATCCTTGGGTGGTCATAGCATTTCTGCAAATCTAAAGTGTCGCTAAACATGAAATTTAGACCAAATATGCATTATGTTCTACTCTTCTAAGTATTTTATTTTAAAAATATATTCAGATTTTGATTGGATTAATAACACAGACATTCATTTAACAGTATGACTGATCTCAAGTAACTTCTTCCCATTATATGTAATTTTTACAAATCTTTGGATACTAAATACATTGCTACCATCAGGATGTCTTATATATCTTAAAAAGGGGTTCTTCAAGTCCAAAAATATGGTGGAGATCCATGCTATAGATAATCTGATTCAACATTTCATTTTCTAATCCTTTGTTTGAGTGGAATGATGACAAAATAAAATAGATCTGATCAAAGTTATAACTCCTTGAGCTTTCTATTAATTTAGGAATTTTTCAGAAATCTAAGAACAGGTTTCAGAAATCATAATCTGCAGGTATAAATGTTCCTAAGTCAATGGTATTCAGATCGTGAGCTACCACTATCACCCTAACTGAATTTCATACAGCCCTTTTCTCTTTGTCTCCATCTGAGGCCTTGTGGTAGGGAGAAAAGAGAGCAGAAGGAAGGTACTCACGACCACAGTAGACATGAAAGCAGACACTGGGCTTGGTCAGACGATACACATAGTAGCCTCCAGGGCAAGCTTTGACCTCCACCGTGGTATTCCAGAGGCAACAGTTGCCGTTAAAGCTTGCACAGGCCTGGCGTTGCACAATGCCGTCACCTTCCAGGGGGTGGCTGCCATTGAGCCAGACAGGTGCGTGGGTTCCACAGTGGTTTTCAGGTATGCAGAAAGTGGGCATGGCATCCCCTGCCATGCCTGTAAAGCGGTACCATTCCCCATCCACATGATTGTCACACAGAGGAGGACCTTTAGATTCATCTAATTGGTGGTCAGTGTTCCTCCAGGGTTCATTCAGGCTGATGTAAGCAGAACAAGGATCTAGAGCTGGAACGAAAAGGACATCTCAGAGGCTCCTTGGGATGTTTTAGGTCACATTGGCAACAGCCTGAATCAACTTTCTTGGTCATGCTTTTTTTTTTTTTCATTTCAAGGAAGAAATGATCTAAAATTCCAAAAAGTAGCTTTTTAAGATCCCTCAAGTTGACCTAAATAACTTTTCAAATCTACTCAAGGCTTAGTGTTAGCATTAAACTGAACCTTTTACCCAGTGATCATTTGATAGGTACTCAATTTAATCGGTTATTTAGGGAAATTAGTATTATAGTCTCATTAAACATTGCAATTGTCAGAGAATATTTTGAGTATTGTTTCACCATAGAGGCTATCTTTGGCAAAATTAATTGACAAACTTGGTTTTGTGAGGAAATTGACAGGACTTAGAAGGGAACCTAAAATTTTTTTACTGAGGAAGAAACTGAGAACTATAATTTGGAGAAAAGAAGGCTGAACAATGTACATAACAGTTTTTAAAAATCTGGAACAGGTTTGTGGAAGAGGGTAAGTATTCTGCTATAGGTACAAGAACAAATTTTAGGGGGAAGTGCATTTGAACACAGCTAATCTGTAGAGATGTTTATCACAATGTGGTAAGCTTCCCATCCCTGAAAATTTTTTAAAAGTACTTGGACAGTCAGCTGTAAGCAAGATTATAGGTGGAATTTTGTACTCGTGGAAAGTTTGACTTGACAATGAATGCATAAATCTCATTTCACTGAAAAGGAAAAAGCCTCTGGGTATGTGTCAGCTGATTTGAAATCCACAGTATACCAGCAAGCAGTTAACAAAGATTCTCAGAGTGAATTTTAGTATATATTCCACCAGCTAACTGAAAATATCATTAACTTTGTATATTCATGATTAGCCATGGCATCACTAGTTAAAAAAGCAAAATTCCGAAAGCATGTGTTTTTAGTACTTAAATTGTATGGGCAGATAACTCATCAAAAACATTTTAATGACTAAAGACATCAATATCCCCAATATTCTCACTGCCTTCCTCAATTTCAGAGAAACACTAAAAATTAATATAGGCAAAGAGTCTACAAAACCAAAAACATTCTAGGCAACAATACTGATCAGAGAGAACTATTCTTCTCAACACATGTGAGGTTGATTTAATTGACAATGTAGATGGGGACTTCACTTTACAGCAGATACATCTGGTGGACAGAAAACTCAGTATTAACAAATACTGAACAATAATTAAATATAGATGGTCTATGATAGATGGTCTAAAATCTAAATTGCCTAGAAAATATTTTGGATTTTTCCAATCTACATTTCAAACTCAAGTTTAAACTTCAGTCACATGCAGAGGAGGGTGTAGTCTAGCACTAAAGATATCAAGAAGAATATGACAGTTTGGGACAGGAAATAAGTATGATATTGCTTTTTCTAGAAATCATGCATTTGCAAAGTTGCACAGGGCAGGAGCAATCCTCTCCTTTAAAATGTCCTTGAGGCATCCCCACTGAGCTCTCAACCATAGTTTGATATCAAAGGGGAAGAAATATTCTTATACAGACTCCCTCCCCTCTCAAAAAGGAAAAATTCCCTCACTGGTCTCCTAGCTGTGGTTTTCTTAAGAAGCAAGATTTCCAGGGCAATTTCACAGGTAATTATAAATTCATAGAAATATTTGGTTCATCTCCTTGACTTTACTTTTATAAGAAATGGTTAGGTACTCAACTTCTAATGGCTTTTACAGAAGTTCCTAAACTTCCCTCAATAACCATTTTATGATTTATAAAGTTTTTCCTTAAATGTAAATGTTATTTCTTGAAAGTTCACTTCTTTTCCTGTTGTAGAGGAGATGAATACAAACAAGAGATAACTGCTGACTATCCTTGGTATAATAAAAAAAAATTACCCACTCAATATTTATTAAATATACCTATTTCACTCTGCCCCACTTTAAAGGCAGTAATTCACCCCTTTTAATAATCTGGACACTGAGGTTAATTCCTGTTTTCAATCTCAATGTGGGACCCTTAATTTGGCATTATGCATATTGCATACCACATTGCTGATATATTCTCTTCAAATGAAAAGTTTCAAAAAGAACAGTCCTGTGTGTTCCTTTCAACATTCAAGGGTTCCTCCGCCTGCCAGAAAGCTCCTTAGCCTTTACTAGGATGCCAGCCTGCTCTTTACCCTGCTGCCTCCCATCCCAGCACCTCCAGAGTCTGTGCCTCCTGGCTGTTAGGCAGAGATGTAACGTCAACCTCCCAGCCCATCCCGGGGTTTGCTCCAAGACAAGTCCTCAGCTCCAAGTCCCCATCCCGGCAAACACTGGCTGACTTGGTGCTGCTCTGGTTGCCCCCGTTTGCCTCTGCACCCACCCACTGGATCTGGATGCTCTCCTCCTCCTTTCCCTCTCATAACCTCCTGGTCCCCTTGCCTACTCTCCCACTTCCTTCCTACCCAGCTTTCCTACATCCTCTCCTGTCTCTCCCCTCCCTCCTTTTCTCTCACATCCCCTAGCCTCCCAAGGCAAGCTATCCTTTCCTAAATCCCTGCCCTTAACCCCCTGTTCCCAAATTCTTCCTTTATCTGGCTTCTGGCTTTGAGTCAAACTTCCTAGAAGGGGTAGGGGTGGAGGAATATCGGAGAAGGGAGAAGGCGTGTGGGACGATAGAGGAAGTACTATAGGGAGAGTAAGCAGAAGAGGGGGAAGAAAGGAAGTGGGAATGTTGGGGGTGTGGGAGAAGAGGACCTCGCTTAAGCTGCCCTTAGTTCTCGGCAGCAGATACACGGTGGTTAAACTTAACTCACACCAACTTTTAACACTATTTCCTTATATTTATATTTAAAGAATTTATATTTAAAGAATAATTGCAAAGACAGTACAGAGCTCCCATATACCTTGAACCCAGTTTGCCCTATTATTAAATATGTATTTCAGTGTGGTACTATCACCACAATTAATGAACCAGTGTTGATACATTCTTATTAACTCAAGTCCATGGTTTATTCAGATTTCCTTAGTTTTTGTCTTTTGTGTTTCTTTGTTCCAGGATCCCATCCACTATAGGACATTACATTTAGTTTTTCATGTCTCTTCAGGGTCTTGAGCCTGTTTGTAATGTGTGTTCTTAAAGGCCAGAGTTATCCAGAAGAAATAATCAGGGTCAGTTAAATACTAAGCTGTTCAAAAGTGCTAAGAAGGTTTCTCTCCATCTCAACTTCCTCTTACCATCTCTTCCAATTAAATTATTGGGAAAGGAGAGAAAAATTTGTCAGTAACTGGAACTGAATTTTTTCTTTGCCTAGTTGACCAGTTATGTGCCAACCTGAAAAAGGAGACAATTTATGATTCACTCAGCCTGAGTAAAAAGTCTTTTTTTCATATGTCAAAAGAAGTTTGACATAACTAGTTTGATTTAGCCAGATCTGTGCCTTTCATTGAGGACAGAACTTTCAATCCCTTGTATTCATTAAGGGAAAAATTCTATCCTCAACTCTAAAAATATTTTTTTTCTTAAAGTTGGAACTATAAAAGTACTTAGAAAATAAAGAGGTTTAATTCCTTTCACAGCTATGCCAAGACTATTTTAGCTAGTGGAAAGTTGCAGGATATGTCAGATCCATGGAAATTTTGGTTGCCCAGAAAAGAGGCTAAGTGGAACATGAAACAAATTCTCTGAAAATATATCTGCATAAGTCATTCATCATTTTTCTTATGCTATTCTAAGTATTTAAGGTACTGGAATCCAGCCTGTTAATAATAGGTACATAATACAAATTCCTACTTCAAAAAGTGTATTGTGCCAAATACTTGACACAGACTCACCCATTGGTGACACAGGCGTGACTGTGATGAAGAGACAAATGAGAAGCAGGAACTGAGGCATCCTTCTGGACTAGGCACCAGGAACAGACTGGAAAATCCTCTTAATACCAGTCTTCCTTTGTCCTCTTCTTTTTCAAGCACTTAAAAAAAAAAAAAAGGCCTCTCAATTTTTACGAATACTTTTCAGTATGGGTTGGGGCTTTATCAGAGGAAGAGGATGAATGGGATAAGGTGTCCATTTCTCTGGCCTTGACCCCAAATAGAAGCACTGCTTTCCACTGTCAACAGGGTTATTTTATTGATATTTTTCTTTAGGGGGAAAAAAAACCTCATCATCCTTCATCCTCCTATTGTTTTCACTCAAGAAATCTCTGCGATGAGAACGCCAATATCTTATCAAGAAGGGAACTGTAACTTCAGAAGAGACATCCCCTCATGTCAAAAATCTTGTTTTGTGACTTATAGGAATTGATTTCATGATGTTGCATTCATGGAATTGTGTACTAAATGAAGATGAGGCAAAGTCAAATTGTAACTGGTGATTAGGAAATGTCTTGATTGGACAGTTAAGGAGTTTGCAATAGCACCGAAAGAATAGTAAGGACAGGTGTGGAATCAGGATTATTTTCTCTTGAAACCCCTAAGTATTTTATTATGATCTTTGGTCCTGAAACTTTTTAAAGAATTAAGTTTTCAATTGTATTTGTATCGATTCAAGCAATGATATCTAATGTTTTTATAGTGCCTTTCTTTCCAGAACTTTAAAGTGGTTTGGTGTTATTTATTTTATTAATTTTCATACTAAAGGGTGGGGGCTTCAAATTAGGAACTATTCATTAAATTAATAACATGGAAATGTAAGTGATATTGTTTACTAGTTTCATTTCTAGGCAAAGGAGGGAAGACATAGGGACTATGTTACAAGCTATAACTTCAGTAATTATAGATTTGGAGCTTGTTAGCCCCCTGACACTTTGAGGTGTGTGGATATGTGAAGGGCAAGGATAAAAAGAGGGCCAGGGAAAAGGTTTGTGTTTGTTTATAAATATTATATTAAATATGGATCTGAGTAAAATAAAATTCTTCTCTCCTGATCTTACCTTGGCTTGATGCTTTGGGATTCTATTAATTCTGTACTTCCTCTCATCTGTGTGTCTTTTTCTAATAACCAAATTTGTAGTCACTAGGGAAGGATCATCTTCTTTAGAAAGTAGTCCTGAACTTATCTTCATAAGCTTTCAGCACAGTTTTCACTGTGCTGAAGTGGCATTCAAATTATTGTGGCCCCTTTCCTCAAAGTTTCAGTTCAATTAAATTTTCATGCTTATGAGGGACCAGGTGCCATGCTAGTCACTGGTTTTTAGCAGTGATAAGGTAAAAGTGGCCCCTGAAAGTGTTGAGTTTACTGTCTAGCAAAGGGGCTCACTGATCAAAGGTTGTGGTTATCTACATTATCATTAATGCTGATGGAACACAGGCTTTTGGCCACTAGCTTATGAAGTTGAAATTTGATGGTAGCAATGAATGACTCTGGGACTGAGGAACTGTCTTGTTGCAGGATAGTACTGCTAAGTGTCAGTACTTTTAACTGGAATAACAAAACTCTACAACTTCCTGTCCCTGAGAAGTCATCTGAGTGCTTCATATGTGTTGCAGAGAAACAGCGGATGTGTGCGTAAGATAAGCCCAGATTTGCTGCCAAGATTGATTGTCAGAGTCAAGGACTTTCACCAGATAGCCCTTTGGTTCTGTAAACAAGCATTCCTAGGTTGGTAGGATTTTTTTCTTATTTCATTTTTTCCCCTTCTTAATTGAACTTTTCATTTTACCTTAAAAAAAAAAAACCAAATATATAAAAAAATTAGAAAGAACAATAATGAACATTCAGGTACAATAATTAACTTTTTAAATTTTTATATGCCATATATTTATATACCAGTATGCATTTCTAACATTTTTCTTACGTAATTGTAAAGCCATTATTAAACTACGAAAACTAGTAACAACTCCTTGTAATCATCTATTATCCATTCTATACTTAAATTTCCTTAAAAAATGTCTTTGTAATCCTGGTTTAAGTCAGAATCCAAACAAGAGCCAAACATTGCAAGTGCTATGTTTAAACTTTTAAAACCTGTATATTCTCCTTCCTTCCCCTTGTACCCTATCATCCGTGTCATTTTATCCTGTAGAATGTCTCACATTCTGGATTTGACTGACTGCTTCTTGTGGTGTCTTTTACACTCCCTCCTCCCGTATTTAACATTAACTTTGGCTCATATATATTTTTTCCTAAACTACATGCTATTAGAATTTTAAAACAGAAATACTCTAGTGGCACTGAAGGAATTTAGCGCCCAGTGGAGAGTCCTGGACATAGATTAGTTAGCAGGTGGATAAAGTAGTCTGCTGTTCAGGAGAAATCTGAGCTAGAAAAACAATTTTTGAGCTACCAGCATGTAAATGGTCACTGAAATGGGGCAGCACCTAAGATCACCCATGGAAAATGGGGCCCAAGATGGCAATTTTGGAGAAACCTAACATCAAAGATGTGGTCAGAGGAAGAGGACATTGTGAAAGAGAAGGAGAAGTAGAGATTCACATCCAAGAGTCAAGTCATAAGAGCCAAAGACAGTTTCAAGGAGAGATTGCTCAGTGGATAATGCATTTTAAAGCATTCATAAATGAACATTTATAAAGTGGGTCATTGTATATTCCATAGGATTCATGAAAATTAACCTACACATTTATCTTAAGGAAATAACCATGAAGTATGTCTTGGAATGTGGTAAGTTTGGAGTCATTTGGGAGAGCTATGAAATAAAGATTGTTGGCGGTGATTAAAAAAAAAAATTACAATACTTAATAGTTTTGGTGAAAGTTCCAAAATTTAGGAAGTTCTACTTTTCTGTGATTTCTCTCTCTCTCTCTCTCTCCAACCTATTTGTATTTTTGAAGCATATACCATTGCTTATTACTACTCCATGGTAAGATACAATAATACATGTAACATATCTCTTCATTTACCATATTTCTTACCCTTCTCATCAATCCTCCAGTCACTCAGGTTGACCATTTGATCATAAGATTCACTTATGATTTGTGACATAATTCTCCCTGTGCCTCATTTTCCTTCTTGTAAAGCGATGGCTTGACTAGATGAATGGTTCCCATTAGAATCACCAGGAAAGTTTGTTAAAAAAAAGTTGTTGGTCCCAATCCTAGTTTCTGATTTAACAGAGATCAGGCAACTTGCATTTCTAATAAGGAAGGACATGCCATGTTGCTGCTCCAGGGATCATTCTCTGAGAACTCTTACTTTTTCCATTTCCCAAAGTCCCTCAGCAAAACTGTTACCTAAATTCACCAAAAGACTTAATACTCTCCATTATTTGTTCCCACAGAAATTTTACTAAAGCCTAACAGAATGTTGTGGAACATGTAGATATTTGTTGAATGCCGACAGTAGCTTCTCATTTCATCCTGATCTTCTTATATCTTACAAATGGCTCAAGGGGTCTCTGTTAGGCTGCTGTAGGATGATAGCTACAGAGACTCATTAGTATCTCTCAACTCCACATTCAATACATGCTTTTTGATATGCCTTTGGTATACTAGGCAGCATGTGATAGTTTCTTGTCTGGTGATCATTATAAATATGATACGAACTTTAAAAAGAGCGAAAGCATCTTGGCTCATTCTTGAATGTTTTTCTGGAGTCCAGGAGACTGTCCTGGACAATCAAGGTGGTCTGATATAATGGAGATTTTTTCCTGTTAATCAGGAGATAAGGATGTTAGTCTCAGTGCTGCCAACAGCTTTATGATGATTGTAGAGTTCACTTAATCACAGGTAGTTCTGAAAATCCTTGTCAGATGAATGGTGTGCAAGGATTTTCTTCTACACAGCAGGGTGTCTTTTTGCTTTAATAATTTCTTTCACTGTCCACAAGTCTTTTAATTTGATGTAGTCCCACTTTTTTTTGGTTTTCTTTTGTTGTTGGAGACAAATCTACAAAGATATAACTGAAGCCAATGTTGTGGAGTGTTTTGTCAGTTTTCTTCTATATATTTTGTGGGGTTTTGGTCTTAAATCTAAGTCTTTAATCCTTTTTGAGTTAATTTTTTGTATATGGTGTGAGGTAGTGGTCTAGCTTCATTCTTTTCCATGTGGCTGTCCAATTTTCCCAGTACCACTGTAATGTCATAATGGTGTTAAAAAATAATCGTAGAAATAAAAGCTTACTACCTAAAATCACAGGAAAATAAATTTTTGGTTTGGTTTAAAAAATAAGATTCCATAGTTCAAAAATTGAATAAGTATTTATTGTTCCAGAAGGTACATTGCTTTTTATACATATTTCATAAATGATACAGGATTTTACACATGTTCAATACTGTTATTTGTTTAAAGGACTTTTCACCCTCCCTCGCCTCCCATACACCCCAAAAGGATTTGCTCATTGCACTGTGCTGTTTCTTCTTAAAACCCTACACAAACAGGATAAATGTTTAAAAATAATTCACACAACTTAACAAAAATAAATGAGGGAAGGGGTTGAATGACTGTGGGGCCAGTGAGGGAAGGAAGTGGGAGGAGGGGTTAGGAAGTGGAGACATGCATCCTTTCATTTCATCATGCCAGTGAAAGGGGTGCAGGAGCAGCAGCAGCAGCAGCAGCAATCCTGGTTGGCCTTCAACCTCTGCAAGGCACCTGGAGTCTGGTTTTGTCATTTAAAGTTTTTCTTTCCATATACAATGATCCCAAAGGAGGAAAAAGAGAAATCCCTTGCCATAATAGGGAGAGATGAATCATGTGAAAGAAAGAAGCCAATCAGCTGTGTGGCAAGCCCCATCAACTTCTCCATCCTGCCCCCACAGTAGTTAAAAACAGGATATTAGACACAGATTCCTTTGACTTTTCAAATGCAGATGTCATCTGGAAATATGGTAGAAAACATTTTGATAAATAGAGTATAAGATTAATTCTTATTTCTCTCATTTTAAGATAAGAAAAAACAGGGTGAAGAGGGTAGGCTGGAGGAAGCTATAGAAATGTATTCCTGTATAAAGAGAAGTTGCACCCTTTGAGATACACACACCTGATTTATAGCAATGGAAGTAGTGGAGGGGGAGGGCTCACAAACAATGTGGAGTGTGTGTTGGCTCACAAACAGTGTGGAGTGTGTGTCAGCTCACAAACAGTGTGGAGTGTGTGTCCTTCGAGATGAACAAAGCCTCCAGACTAGGGAGTGCCATCCTGGTGGCCTAGAATGCTGTCACACAAGCAGATTAACAGCAATTAAATTATTTTGGTTTGAAAATGGCTACAGAGCCATGATTTTTAGCCAATTTGTAAACCTTATGTCTTCCTGATTTGGTAATATAGCTGAATTCCCCCTCTGATTTGAGCTGTGGAGGGACAAAGGACTATCAATGGGATAGATAAATAAAGGAGGGATATTTTTTATTCCCTTGAAGACTTATTAGTAAAAACAAAACAATAACAACAAAAAAAACCTCATGCAGTGTTGCCAATGATTTCTAGATACTGATCCAGAGCACTGAAATATATAGACATATAAGAAGGTCTCGGATAATCCAAAGGGATAATTATCAAACAGTCATATATTGGTTCCAATTATCACATGGATAAAATTAGTGTAAGCAACAGGTATGGGTGGTCAGAAAAGGGGTACAGGCAAGAGAGATTCCTGGTAACTTTGCAAGACTGAGTCCACTCTAAAATAAATGCTAATGGACTCAGATTCTGTTTGCCACCCATACATCTTGAGGATTTGCTTTTCTGGTATATACTTCTACGTCAAAAATAAGAAAGTCAAATTAAAAAACAAATTAGAGCTGACTGGGTGCTGGTGTGTTATTGTTTTGCTGACCCTGCAAAGAAGATGCAAGAAATGAACATCCCCCCACCCCCAGCATAATATTCTCTTTATGGATCTCCCATCTATATAACTGCATCATTTTCATCCAGAAACTGAGATGCTTGATTAAGACAATATTCACTAAGCCCTTTGAGCTTATATTCCACAAAGTGTGATCCTCATATTTTAACATTCTTTTCTCCCCTAAATCCCTTTTGTTTTTGATTTTTAATGAAAGGTAAAAACCTTCTACCCTGACATGGCTCCCAGCATCCACCTGCAATGCTTTAATCAAAAAGGCAATAGTTATAAACAGGTGTTCTTTCTGTTGGGATTCAGAGGTTCATTGAAGATCAATCTTTTTCACCAATTTGTCGGAGGGGCAGATGTACTTGTAATGGGTCTCTCAGTCTCTTAAGGTCCATTTCTGCCTAAAATAGAAACGAAAGGTGAGAAAAGCTGGCTAATATTTCAATAATATTGCTATCTCCTGAAAAAAGTAAATTGTCCTTTCATCCATCACTATGAATCAGAGAAATCATCTCAATTACTATCAAAAGACGAATGCTTCAGAGGCAATGGGCTTTAAAGGTCCAGGACAACAAAGGGGCATGCTTGGACCTCACCTTTGAGAAGTCAGATTAATAGGTGTAGGGTAGAACTGAAGCATCTGTGTTAGCTCCAGAGAAGATTCTAATACACAGCAACAGAAGATGTGACTCTTCTCAGACCAAGAGAGAAAAATATTCAAACTACAATCCCATCAATCACAATATTAAAGCAGGTGAAGGAGCTTCTAGAGCTTTTTGAAATCTCTAAAGTCATAAAGGACTATGGAGAACAGGGATGAAGATTTATTCATTAAAATCAAATATCAGATTGAAGGAAGCACATTCAATTCGAAATAGGTAAGTTATGAAAAAAAAGCAATCTTTTTAAAAAGCATCATCTAGTTTAATAATTTCTCACCTGTACTGGGGAGAAATTTCTGGTAATTTCTCTCTCTCATCTGGGTTTAATTTTTGCCCCATTGCTACCATATATTTTACATGAGAAGTATTCGGGTGAATTATTTAGAAAGATTTTTTAAAAAGAGAGAAAAGTAAAAATAGGCAACCTCGGAAAAAAATGAATAAAAATAGGTCTAAAAATTTCAGTATGCTAAGACAGATAGGACTGATCCTCTTTTACCGGCTTGTGTTATAAATGTTCTGGAGAGGAGTCCATGCTAAAATAATCATTTTTATCAATTTAGAGATACCTTACATAGGAAGAAGAGGGTTGGATCATTCAAAGAGTTTACCCATTGAACTACTGTGGCTATGGAAGATGATGTCATCAAGTTGTGTCTGAGATTATTTTTGGAACTTACCTGAGCAATTGCATCCTTGAGTTGATTGTATTTCTCTAGGTCAAACCGTGATTTTTTGGCTCCTTTATGGAAAAATAGTAAGTATTGTCTGTCTCTGGCTTCTGGATAAACATATTCCTACAAAAATAGAGGAGAAATTAGTTGATTCTTTGGTATACTATCTTCACAAAACAAGCATCTACTAATTGTTATTCTATTCAACACACATAAAAATATATACTGATGTGCTGTAATTTCTTAAACATATTTTATTGTGAAACACACATGTAAGGAATCACTCATAATGAACATGCTAATTATTACCACATTAAAAAAAACCCCACAACACTTCCAGGTTATCAAGCATGGCTTAAATTCTTGGCCTCTCAGTCTTATCCTTATTTTTTAAAAATTTTATTTTTACTTATTTTTAACTGAGGTAATATTGTGGTATCCCCACCAAGTATTACCACAGTACTGCACCCACCACCAACTCATATTCTACCACCACAAACCATTGTCCTTCCTTCCTTCTTTGTTCTGACCACTCAGTGACCCCCTCTCCCCCTTGGTGCTTTAGTTCTATAGTCAGCTATCAAGGGTTACTTTTTAAGCTGGTCTTTATCTGACTATTAATTTAGTTTCTTTATATTCCACACATCAGTGACATCATCTGGTATTTATCTTTCTCCTGACTTATTTTACTTAGCATTAACCCTTCAAGCTCCATCCATGTTGTCACAAATAACATGAGTTTATCTTTTTGATTGCTGAGTAATATTCCATTGTGTGTATATACCACACCTTCTTGATCCACTCATCTGTTCTGGAGCACTGCAATTGCTTCCATAATTTAGTTACAGTAAATAGTTCTGTAACAAACATGGAATGCAAGTTTCCTCTCAAATTAATGTTTTTGAATTTTTTCAGTCTTACCCTTCTTAACACTTTGTGTGCCAGTGTCCTTTAAATTTATTAGTCCTTGGGGTTGGCCATTTTCTGTGCCACCGCATGAATGGTATAAGCATTCAAGAAAACACACACAATTCCTGAACTACTGGATATTAAAAAAACTATAATTTCTCTCATAAAACACCTTATACTTTCACCAAAACAATGTGTAAAACAATGTGTAAACTATTTACATTTTATTTAGTGAATTATTTCTTACAAGACTTAAGTTGTTTACTACTGCTATTTTGTGACTTGTCACTTGGGGGCAGCAAGAATATTTGGGATCACAGAAATAGAACATTTACCTAGTAGAACAGATATGTTTTCAAGATAAAAAGTACTGTAGAGAAATAAAAATTGAAAAAACTCAATGCTTCACCTAGGCTAGAAGGATGGAAAAAACACTGTACATAAAAAATTATAAATAAGGCAGCACAGGATAAGTGAAATGAGAGACACAATCCACTATAGTAATTCAGAAGAGGGAAAGATCAAAGTTGACTGCAGGAAATTGGCAAAGTTTCACTGATATAAATATTTAAGCAATCCTTGACATATGACAGGTAGAGTTCAACAGGGAGAACTTTTCCAGCTGACAGAATGATGTGAAGTAAGGAATAAGGTGATAGAAAACTCAGGTCTTTGGGAGGGAATAAAGAATATATTCGATTTCTTTAAAACACACAGTATATACATAAGGAGGTCAGAAAAGACAGAGAGCAACCAGTTATGAACATCAGGCTAAGGAGTTTAGAATTCAATCAATGGGGGGCGGGGCGGAGGGAAGGAAGGAAAAGGGCACAAAATGGAATAGAAAAGAACACAAGGGACCATGGAGATGGATCACGGGTGAATTGGTGGTGGGCTACCCAAGGGGAATACAAAATGTAAAAGACATAAATAACAATAAAAATAAGGAAATGTAAAAAAAAAAAAGAATTCAATCAATAGATAAAAAGAATGCACTCAAGGAGTATGTCTATGAGGGAAAGAAGAGTGAGAAGGAAAGAAACACAGACACAGAACATAGGCAGGCCATGTCCAGAACCATGATTAGACATGATTGATCTGGCTCTTTGGTTCTGTTTACACGAGTGGCTAGTTGAAACCAGACATGGTACTAAGTGTTGGAGACTCTGGGTAAACAAAGGCAAGACACGAAGAGTTTACTGTCTCTTCTGTACTGCACAGTTTGAGAGGCCCAGAAAGGCTTAATAACATTCTTGGGCTTTCATTTTCCCACACATAAATAGGTCCCACACATAAATAGGTCTACTAATAAAATAATAGCAGAAGCAAAAATGCCTATACTTATCAGGAAAAAGACGAAACTTGCAGGCAAACCATAGATCTGAGGCATACAGCAGGGGAGGAGGAGAGAGACCAAAACAGGGGAGTATGGTGACAGTTCACAGGTGCTGTAGTGGTAGGAGAGTTATGGGAACTATCCCCAAGTGGAGAAATCAAATATTGTACCAAAATGAATGATGTAAAAAAATAAAAAAATAAGTTAATAAAATAATGCCTATGTCCAACAATAGCCATATTAAAAATATAAAAGAAGTGACTCTTAGTTTTCTTATACTATCCAAGAAAAATAGAACAGAGGCCTCCCTGGTGGCCTTGGGGTTAATTCTCAGCTCTATCACCATGAAGGCTTGAGTTCAATTCCCAGCCACGGAGTTAATCTACATAGTGCAGCAGACCTCCCTTGCCTTGCCCACTGCTCCCGTCAGCACGGTATTTCAGTAGATCTGCCTGTTCTGCTCCCCACTGTTTCTCTGGTTATCCTCTCCATGCACCCTCCACTCCATGTGCCTCTGGCCTACACCCCAGTTCTTGTATGCAAAAATAAGAAAATCTTTAAAAGACCCCCCCCCCAAAAAAAACCTCTCAAAAAATTAAAAAAAAAAAAAGAAAAATGGAATCATGTCTCATACTTCTTATCTACTTCAAAAGGTTTTTAATTCAAGGGCATGTTGGCTGGATCTTCAGTGACACAGCATATATAAGTGGTAATAAATCCCTCATACTTCATAACCTGACACCATGGATTTACAAGCTACTAAAAAAACAGTACTGGCAAGATAAATTAGTTCTATATACTGATATTTAATAAATGAGCCTAGACTGATAAAGAATAGGCCAAGAGTATAAGGTGATTATATATCTAATTTTCAACTCTCTTCCATGAAGTGAAAGCAACAACAAAAAATATCTATACTCTTAACATACTTTGGAAGTAGCCCAGAATTTAATTTAACAATTTGATGAGTTATTATTAATTTTCCCTTCTAAGAATTTAATAAAAATAGAAAGCTTGGAACTACTGCCATTCAACTATTAAATTAATTACATAGTAGATAAAAAGCCAAGTCAACTTAGCTGAACAAGTTATTCTACAGCTGACTACTCTTTTCCTTTGGTCTCTTAGGCTGTTCTCCTTTGCCCTCTTATTCTCTAACTTACTGTAATACATTTTTATTATTTTTATAGCTCTCAATAACCTTTGAGCTCCAGGAAGGTGTAAGTTATACTTTTATCTCTTATCTTTAGCACCTAGAATAGTACTTAATATATAATTGGCATGCATATACACATGTATATACACAAGTACATGTGTGTCTTTAAGAATAAATGAGCACTTAAAGGGAACTGACTTTAGAAAGAATATGAGAAAATTGATAACTGAAACTTCATTACTGTCTCACAAAGAGGTTAAAACTTAAAGGGAATGCTTACCTGGCGTGTCATTACAAAATATGCATACATTGCCATAGCACTTCCATAAGTGATAAAATAGGTGACTGGCTCCATGATGTCCCAGGAATATTCCCACCAGGTAAGCCGGGCCAAAATGCCAAACTGTGTTGCCATGTAGGCAAGTCCACCCCATAGCACCAAAGTGGTCCTCTTCTCAGCTTTTCTGCTAATCTCAATTCGTACCTATGGGGCACACATGATCAAAATGTAAGGCATCTGACAGAGGCAATTTAAAACTCATATTTAAACAGTTCTATATTCACCAAAGATAATAGGACACAAGTCAAGACACAAATTAGTCTCAATTCTAGTAAATACAGCTTGTTTTCTTAAATAGTGTCTAGTTTTTCAATGAAACCAGATATTTTGTAGTACTAATACTTTTTTTGGACACTTGTCTCTTATGATTTACCCTAGAAGCCATAACTATGGGACTGAATAAGTTAGTTTCAACAGATCTTCATCTAAGTACATGATTACCTTCATTGAGAGAAGGAAATGAAAACATGTCAATGTTCTCTCACTACAGCATACAAGATTTAATCTATTAACAGTTTTTGCTCAAAGTCATAGCAGAGTGAGTCAGAACATTGACTTGGGATTCAGAATGGTCGTGGTAAGGCCCTGATCTACAAATCACCATCAAGTTCATTGAGTTATTCTGAGGATTAAGTAACAGAATACAGGTAAAATACTTACACAATTCCTGGCACAAAGTAAATATTCAGTCAAGGATTACAATTATTTTGTTATAGCTGCTACATTAAAATTCTTCACATTTTGAAAATGACTAAATTTAAATCTCATCCCCCCCTCCTTCACAATAGTACTTCAAGTTAACTTATTAGAACATTTCTAATGGTCGTAAGTTAAATGAGAGTAAGTTGAGATATGTGTTCATCAATTTAAAAGAAACCAGAAAAAGCACAATATCGAGTTGCTTCCTTTCTTACTCATTAATATATAGTCTAATTTCTTAAAATAGAAATACTTGCATCATCATTAAAAAATAAGGATGATGTGTTCATTGCAAACCATTCAGAAAAGTATAAAGAAAAAAGTCAGTCATAATCCTACTGCTTTATTAGCATTTTAGAAAATAAGTCCTTTTGATTTTTTCATTTATACATATACACAGAACTATAATATAATTAAAAATTGGATCATAGTAACATTAACATGCACCCTTTTTTATAATTTACTTACCATTAAATATCATGAGTGTTTTTGGATAGCATATTAGACATATACAATCATTTTTACAGCTGCATAAAATCCCATATATTAATTCTTAACTTGGCTAAAATCATTATCTAACACACGTGAACCTTTTTGATAAGCAATTATTCTACTCTTTGTTGTGAAGGTGGTAAATCTGGTTAAAGGCAGTACATTTAGACTCTAAAGTTCTAAGTACATTTTAAAGATTCCAACCTTTTTTCAGCTTCGATTGAAATTTTTTTACAGTTAACACTTTGTGTGCTGGTGTCCTTTAAATTTACCAGCCCTTGGGGCCGGCCATTTTCTGTGCCACCGCATGAATGGTATAAGCATTCAATAAAACACACACAACTCCTGACCTACTGGATATTAAAAAAACTGTAATATCTCTCATAAAACACCTTATACTTTCACCAAAACAATATGTAAAGCTTCTAGACTGAGTACGATCAAAGAAATAGCTCCTAATAGTTCCAAATAAATCCACCGTGGTGTGAAAAACCGGAGACCAGATGAACACGTATTAATACGTGAGTGGCCACCTGATATTGGTGACAAAAAACACATACTAATACGTGAGCAGACCACAAAGTGTTAAGTCCTCAAAATTAGTGGCCTATTTTGATTAATACACTCAATTACAGAAAACTTGGAGGAAAAATGCTATGAAAAAAATAATGGCGCAGAGAAAAGCATGAAATTTGAATCTACACCTTCTCCAGGGGTGCCAGTTGCTCTTTAAGATCCTCTAATCTCTCAATAAGTTCCCTTTCCTTATTTAGCTGGTGCTGCTCGATGCACAATGTGGTATAAAGTTGCTGAACCAAGGTCTTTACATCGTTCAGTGTTGCTGCATTTTCATGGCTTAAGAGGTCTGAAAAAAAAAAAGGGGGTTACTTTTTTTAAACATATGACTTAAATGAAGAGTTGCTATTTGTGGGGATATTAGACAATAATAAAAACAAGGTAGAGTTATCCGCTTTAAGGATCCCACAGTCAGTGCTAAACTGCAGGAAAATGATAGTCTTTTTTAAAAAGGAAATGTCTCCAAAACCTGGGAAGTAAATTCACATTTAGGCAACTTGAAAATTTTGAAGCACATATAACTGGCAAGTACATATCTAAATAAAACAAAAGGTCAGATAAACCAAACTGAAAAACTAACCCTTGAAAGTTGACTGTGGAATGGGGGCAAGAAGGAGAGAGGGAGATAGAGGAGCGGAATGAGAATGAAGAAAGGAGGGAGCTCAAAGGGTCCATGGTAGTAGACTACGGATTCTTTGGTGGTGGGTGCTCTACGGCAACAAAGCCTGAAGCTGTGGAATCCTACACTTATCAGCACTGTTCAATATATACACATGCTTAGTGCAAGCTACTTACGTAATTTAAATTTTCTAGTAACTATATTAAAAAATATAAAGACAAAAATCTTGAAACCAACATCCATAATCATTAAGAAAAATAATGCAATTAAAAAATAAGCAATATAGGGCCTCCCTGGTGGCGCAGCGGTTAAGCGCTGGGCTGTGGAGCTGTAGGCAGCAGCGACGCGAGTTCGACGCCCAGCCAGGGAGAATCCCACATGGTGCGGCAGACCTCTCCTGCCTCGCCCGCTGCTCCCCTCAGCAGGGTATTTCTGATCTGCCTGTTCTGCTGCCCACTCTGTCTCTGGTGAGGTCTCTCACCACTCCACACCTCTGGCCTGAACCCCAGCTGTACGTATAAATAAATAAATCTTTAAAAAAAAATAAGCAATATAAATGCTTGATTTGGAGCAATATGTTAAAAACTAGTAGTGAGATTTAGAACTCATCTGATTATCATGCTTATGAAAATGCTAATCTATAATTTATCTGTGGCCTTGCCATTATAATAGGTGATATTTTTTCCTTTACTAACATGAAGAAAAAATACATATGCTTTCAAATTTGTAAATACAGTATTTGCTTTTACAACATTTGTGTTTGCTGTATTTTGTCAGTGTTTTTTGTTTTTTCATATTTCACAGGTGAGGGAAACCATCCAATATCTGTCTTTTCACCTTCATTTCAATTAACATAATCACCTCAAGGTCAATCAATCTTGTTCCAAAAGACACAATTTAATCTTTTTTAATACTTATGTAATATTCCATTTTTTTTAAAACTATTTGTCTGTTGTTAAGAATGTAGGTTGGTTCCATGACTTAGCAATTGTGGACAATGATGCTATCTCAACTCTTCTCTAATCCAATTTGTTGTCCTATTTTGAATTTTTTTATTGAGTGAATTTGTGTGATAAATGTACTAAAGGATGTCCTTGAAGAATATTTGATACAAGTGACTAATCCTGACCACGATTTATTTTGATTTAGAAAAAGGCTGACCTTAAGCTATGTTGAACAAAATGTTACATTTAAGGCTAAAAGATTCTGGAACAAAGTTTTATTTCTGGTGCTTTCTTTAAAAAATTCTTTGACAGCTGAGATCAACTGATTTTTGATTAAATTCTCAAAACATAATTTTTAGATTTCTGTAAACACATGCTACTCACAGAAGAGGTATTAAATAATTAAAATTTTATCATTTCATTGATTCTCACAACTTCATGCCTTTCAGAGCATGATACTGAGGTCCGAAACAAAAAATTAAACTTGGTATGCAAGGGGGGAACCTATATGGGGACAACGATTATTAGGATAATGGTATTTTTATTTATACTATTGTATTTGCAAATCTGAAGCATATATATCTTTTTCTTCATGTTAGTAAAGGAAAAAATATCACCTATTAAAATGGCAAGGCCACAGATAAATTACAGATGAGCATTTTCATAAGCATGATAATCAGATGAGTTCTAAATCTCACTACTAGTTTTTTTTTTTAAAAGATTGATTTATTTATGCACACAAGAACTGGGGTGTAGGTCAGAGATGTGGGGGTGGTGAAAGGATTCACCAGAGTCGGAGTGGGGAACAGAACAGGCAGATGAACTGAAGTATAGTGCTGAGGGGAGCAGCCGGCAAGGCAGGAGAGGTCTGCCTCACCAGGTGGGAATCTCCCTGGCCGGGCATCAGAGCTCATGCTGCAGAGGCTCTGGATAACTTCACAGTGCTCGCTTAACCTGTTGTGCCACCAGGGAGGCCCCTTCACTACTAGTTTTTAACATATTGCTCCAAATGAAGCATTTATGTTGCTTATTTCTTAATTGCTTTATTTTTCTTAATGTTTACCTTACTATAGCCTCATTTGTAGCATTTGGACTTTCAAAATTATGATGATGGATATTGGTTTCAAAAATTTTTTCCTTATGACTTTAAAATAGTTACTATAAATTTTAAATTACATAAGTAGCTTGCATTATGTATATATATATTTTATATATATATATAATGAACAGTGCTGACGTTAAACGTAGGATTCCCCCACTTCAGGTTTTGTTGCCATGGTGTGCCCACCACTAAAGAAAAAATTTCTGATTACCAGAGGGAATGGTGGACAAGGGAAAGAGAAGGGAATGGGGAGTACTGGCATGAGTGTTTGGTGGGGGGTGAGTAGAACATATGCACACATGGAAGAGGAACAATGTAATCCCAAAATTCAAATAATCAAGTAAAAAAAAAAAAGAATCAGGGAGTAAAGAAGAAAAACAAGTTAGCATAGCTAATACATAGCTAACAATCCTGGTGTACACTATGAATTATTCCAACTTAGTAAGATCTGATTCAGTAGATTCTTACTAACATAAGGGATAGTTTTTCCATTCTTACTGTATTTACTAGACTTTAACCTCCTTTTTCAAAGCTAGTTCTGTCTTAACTAGCTTGAAGACAGAAGGGGATCAATGTTCTCACATTAACTCATTTAATTCACTCAGTACAGAATGACCACCTGAGTCAATGGGGTAAATGAACAGTGTCTTCCCTTAGAGCATTTGCAAAGGAACGAGGACTCAGAGATTAATCACTTCTGCTTGGCTGGGAGATTAGGATCATTCAAAACTTCATGAAAGAGTTAATATTGATTTTGATGTGAGGAAATAGGAGATTAAAAAGTAAGGAGAGAGGTTACCTTAGGTAGAGAAAAGGTGAGCAAACACGGATATGTCAAAGAATGGAGGCACAGTTCAAGAAACAACAAAGGAATACAAGGTGGAAAAAAAGGAGGCAGCTTGTCAAAGGGAAAGAAAAAACTTTAAAAGGTAGATGTTGATCAGATTTTAGACGACTTTAATACTTAGGCATTTATTAAAAATGTTTCTGCATTAAATACAATTGTCAAAAGAAAAGAGGAGATGTCTTAGGGGCTGGTAGAGGGGGCAGTAATAGATGAAGGGGCCTTAACAACAGCAGTGACAGAGATAATCATGGGCAGTGAGAGAAAAGTGACCAAAAAAAGACAATTCAAAATGATATTTTAGAGGGAGAGTTAGCAACAGTACTGTGCAGATCCTGGAGCGAAAAGAAAAATCACTAATACTGTACTATTTAAAATTTTGGTATTTCATTCATCGTGGATTTGTGGCATTAACTTTGGTTTTAAAAAATAGTGCATAAAATATTATTTAAATTTTGATGAGTTTTTGGATACACTCTGAAATCTGCACCCTAGACAAGTAACTTTTTTTTTTTTTTGCATAAAAGCAAATCATGTCAGAAGTTCCTATGGACTATTATTGTACAATTGTCTTTTAGTCTGCTGTCCTTCAGACACCAAGAGGGGGAACAGTATAAATTCCCATTACAAATGTTTAAGATTACAGGGAATTCTAAAAATTGTATAAAGATTCCCCCTACAACGTTCAAATAATTTGAATTTTAGCCTGTATAGAGGGAAGGAACTGTATAAAAGAACATTCATTTATGTGAAAGAGAGTAACAATATCAGGTAATAGAGCATTTTGGTATTTAGGTAGACTCTAAGTTCTGGTTTAATACACTAGTGAAGTACCAGGTACTCAGTGCACTCTTCAACTGAAATGAGATGATTTGTATGTAAACTTTTCAGTGTTTTTTGAATATTATCTATTTCTCAAGGTTATCCAGGGGAAAATTCAGTTCTTTCCAGCACCTTTCATATGTTTTTCTGATTATATCAAGCTTTCTTTTACCTCTTTTTGGTGGCCGTACGTGATACGTTAAGTCATTAATGACCAGCTTAAAGTCATCAAGGAGGAGAAGGTCTATTCCTGTTGAGGCAGCAACTCGAACTCCATCTGTGAAAAATTTTAATGGAAGATTTAAACTTGTCATATGTCCATAATTATTCCAGAATGATCATAAAAGAGCAGTCTTTAAAAAAGATTTAAAAAATTACATCTGCTAAATTTCAGTTAACTTTTAGCCTCATCCTCAAGTTTTATGTTAAACAAAGCTTATATTATCTGAGTCAATTGGTTTTCATGGCCTTAAATCTGTGAAGATTTTTAAGAATATGCTTTTTCTGGCACAACTTTATGAACAAATGAAATAATTACATAGATCTATAGGTGTCAGCTGGAAATCTAGGGTCAGTGGGAGAGTTGCATAGATGTCTTATAACTGTCTTAAAAAGGAAGTTGGGTGAGTGAAAAAGAAAACTAATGTTTTCTAATATACGGTACTTTTCAGTATAGTCACAAATCAGTTGCCAGTAATTCAGTAGGGAGAGATATTCTTTTCAAATCATATATGTCTTTAGTTTGGTAAACTTTTATGTGAAAACTTAAGATCTTAAAAGAAGTCCTAATGTCTTCAGAGATATGTCTCCAGAGATAAAAGTTCAACTACTGGAAAAAAAAAATTCTATGTCTAAGGTAATGATAAAAGATCTCAATAATAAATGTGATTGATTGTTCATATTTGCCCATAGAATGATATGTGAGTTTATTTTTTTTTAGATTTTTAAAATTTTATTATTTATGCATATAAGCTGGGGTGCAGGGCAGAGGTATGGGGCGGTGAAAGGATTCACCAGAGACAGAGCGGGGAGCAGAACAGGCAGATTGACAGAAATACACTGCTGAGGGGAGCAGGGGGCGAGGCAGGAGAGGTCTGCTGCACCATGTGGGACTCTACCTGGCCAGGTGTTGAACTCACGTTGCTGCTGCTCACAGCTCCACAGTGCTCTGCTTTAATCCGCTGCGCCACTGGGGAGGCCTGAGGTTGGTTTTTTTTTTTAAAGATTTATTTATTTATGCACACGAGCTGGGATGCTGGCCAAATGTGTGGGGTGGTGAAAGGATTCACCAGAGACAGAGTGGGGAGCAGAACAGGCAGATTGACTGAAATACACTGCTAAGGGGAGCAGCGGCAGGACAGGAGAGGTCTGCTGTGCCATGTGGGAATCTCCCTGGCTGGGGATCAAACTCATGCTGCAGTGGCTCTGGATAGCTTCATAGTGCTGCGCTTAACCCGTTGCACCACCAGGGAGGCCCTGTGAAGTGTTTTTGAATGAGATTCTTTGTGTATGTACATTTGCTAAAATTGAACAATTATATTCTGATAACCACTGGTAGAGAAATCACTTTCTCTCCTGACATTTGCTAAGCCAAAAATTTTTTTTTCTAAAGTTAAGCATATGGGACTCTTTTGAAACAACATGTGTGTAAGTGGATCGGAGGAAAGTGGAGGGGGGAATGAATAACGAGGTTAACTGTACCTGGTGAATAGATAGCAACTCTGTCAATTCCCCGATCCTCTTCTTGCAGTTGTCGTAAAAACACACCAACAGAATCTGAGATAGGTTTGAGTGTGAACTGGCAGCGTTCACGCCGAGATGGTAGCCTCACAGATATCACAGGTAAACCATTCTGGTATACCACTGTCACATCTTAATGAAAAAGACCCAATCATATAATTAAATTTCATTGTAAGTTAAAGCCACATTATCACTATTTTTATAGTAATGGTGTCTATGGTTGTTATTATTAAAATGGTTTCAAAGAAAGTTTAAGTTATTAAGGGAAATATTATTGTAAGTCATACAACAGAATGGATTTTATACAATGGTATGACATACAATTCCCTATCATTTTCCACAATAATCTTGATTTACAAAGCTTTAGTCAACAAACCAAATACCAGAATAACTTTCAAAGAAATTTTCAAATAAATAAATTTTGAAATATATATATATATAGTTAAACATATACAAACAAACATCTAATCATAAGTTACATTGAAGAAGGAAAACAGATTTTGGAGTCAAATCTGGGGTGAAATTTTGACTCTATAGCTTTGGGCATTTTATAAAACTTCTCTGAATCTCGCTTTTTTCACATATAATATGGGCTTAATCCCTAACTGACAGAATTGTTGTGAGGATTAAATAAACCATTTAAATACTTAGCACATTACTTGAATACATAAGCAATGTTTCTTTATCAACTTTTAAAAAAAGAATCAACAGGTATATTCCATGAGTTTTCTAAGGATTCATAGCTCTCAAAATTAAAGAGAAATATATGTAGATTAATGTACTAGAGATTTTCAGTGCATTAAATTTTCCATAGTTGCAGTAATTTACATATTATCTCCTTGCCTAATGCAGCAATTTCTAAGACCTACAATGCATAAAGAACTTCATACTAAATTCTTCTATGGCTTAAATTTAAAAAGTAACCTTATTTTAAATGGACATCTGATGCGTTTTGACACAATAGTCAAGAGGAATAACATTTTACTTACTCCCAAAATTTCATCAGACCTCACCCAAACTCCACTGAACCTCATCCCTTATCCCACTGAACCACTGATTTCATTGTTGCCAAAGATAATATTGTTTTCTTTTTCTAGAATTGTATGCAACTGAAATCATATAGCACATACACTTGTGTCTGGTTTCTTTCTCTCCACAAAATGATTTTTAGATTCATCCTTATTGCTGTATGTGTCAGTTCATTCATTTTTATTGCTAAGTAGTATTTCACTGTATGAATATACCATAATTCAGCTGATGATTGGTACTTAAATTTTTTTGAGTCTTTGGCTGTTATGAATAAAGGTTTTATGATTATTCATTTACAAGTCTTTGTATGGACATATGTCTTTTGATACACCTTTTATTTTTAACCTATCCATGTTTTTCTATTCACTCAACATAATCACCTCAATATCCATCCATTTTGCCCCAAGTGCCACCATTTCATCTTTCTTCACAGCTGTACAATATTCCACCCACTGTATGTTCCAGTTTCTCTATCCACTTATCTGTTGAAGGGCATTTGGGTTGATTCCATGGTTTGGCAATTATAACAGTGCTGCTATGTGCACAGATGTAGATAGATTTTTTTTTATATTAGATTTTTCATGTTATTTGGATAAATACCTAATAGCAGTATTGATGGGTCAAAGAGAATTTGCATTTTTATTTTCTTGAGAAATCTCTATACCTTTTCCACAGGGGTTTTACAAGCTTGCCTAACAATTTTTGATTGGACGTTAGGTATTATGAATTTTACATTTTTTGAGTGCTGGATCCTGTATAGTAAAGTCACCTACATATTAGTTTGAATCTTTCAAGTCTTTAAAAATGTTTGTTATGCCAAATTTAGAAAATTCTTTACCTATGATCTATATGGCTTCACTTATAAAGCATGGTTTTTGAAGAAGTCTCTACTGACTATTCTATTTAGTAACCTTTCACTTCTATGGATGAAAGAAAGTCAATTGTTCTAGTCCTGTATGATTCTGAGAATTACTTATTTTACAGCTCCTGGCAATTGCTATTTTCTATGAAGATGTCCTAGCGGGTCTTAAGTTTAGAATTAAATAAATTCTCAGACTGTGAGCTGAGTTATAAGGTTTAACTCATTTATTTCTCTTCCCTCAAAAATCACAGTACTGTCCTGTCCAATGTCAAAGTAGTAGTTTCATGTATTATGGCTCATGTAATGAGCTGATGGTTTCATGTATTATGTGTTCTAGTTGGAGACAGCAAGACAGCAATTCCCACACCAGTTACTCCTTCATGGATACAAGATATAAATTTTTACATAAAAACATGAAGAAGTAAAGTCAGAAATTTCTATTTACTTATTCCATCACAAAGGTAGTCTATGTTTCCTAAGGAGAGGTCAAAAATAATAATATGAACTTAATACATCCAATGTACTATTTGAAGTAGATAATTGATATTTGAAAATTTGTCATTTTCTTTCTTATTTCTAAAACAAAACCTTAGCAAACCAATGTTTCCTTAAAGTCAGAGGTATTAACATGCATATTCCTATTTTTTCTATACATATTAATGTCAATGGGTAATAAAATTAGTTGATTGAGTTGCTTGTGGTATACTACCACACTACCCTTTTTCTAACTTTGAAAAATTATTCAAGCACAGCTTTCAAGAAGTAGACAAGGTTAAATTTAAATAAAAAATAGGAGTTTGTGAATCCTAAATATAAAAAGTATGGAAGATTTCATTAAATCCTCACAGGTAAGTGCTTAGGGGTTAGTTTCACAATAAGACAAAGTCAAAAGAAAATCAGTGTATTTCTTACCCATTTAACTTTTCCTTTACACATCATGAAGCCTTTCAAAGGAATGAAATATGAAAGCTTTCAGGAACTCTGCATGGAATAGTACACTTCAGAACTACCAAACCTTTATTATAATATTGCTATTTTAATAAATTCCCAGGTCTCCATCTTTCCCATATAGCAGATTGTAACGCAAATGTTAGACTTACAGGCTTGCAAGCAAAGAAGAACCATTACCAAAATTCTTCAGCTTTAACATTATATAAAATTGCTCTGGTTGCAGTGAAGTCACAATGGGCACTTACAAGCTAATGACAGTTGTCAGCTACTATTTCTTAGAGACAGATATACTTTCTAAGTGTAAATTGCATCAAGAGGCTTGTTGGATGGTTTTTAACATCTTTTGCTTTGAGCAGTTCTGAAGCATTGTGTTCAAAGAAACTTAAGAAATTATGGGATATCTGATACAAATACTGAGAGAGAAAACACAACAACAGATTTAATTGTTAAAAGGTAGGGAGTTTTCCAGACCAAGAAGAGAAATCTAAGAACAATATTCAAGTGGGGTTGAGGAAGGAAAATTTTTAAACAGTCCTTGAGGCATCAAGTAGGCAAAAAAATAATAAAGTAGAAATCTTGTTATTTAGCAAATTCTTAAAAAATGCTTATAAAAATTCATAGTAGGAAATTTGGTAGGTGTTCAAAGTAATGGATAAGATCTCTAAAAATATCAGCTTATGAACATGATTGTATATCTTAAGGGCTCATGAAAGGTAACTAGTACAATAAGGAAGCATAAATAGGGTGCTTTCTCAAAGCTACTTAAAGATGAACTTTATGTTATGAGTGATTTCAGTGGCTTATGATCTTGCCATCGTGTATTTCTTCTCTTCTTCCTCTTTTCTATGTAATGGGAAAATATCTTCTCCCAGTCTCTAGGTTGCCTTTTTGTTTCTGTGATGGTTTCTTTTTTTAAAGAGTTATTTATTTACGCATACAAGAACTGGGGTGTAGGCCAGAGGTGTGGGGCGGTGAGAGGATTCACCATAGACAGTGGGGAGCAGAATAGGTTGATCTACTGAAGTACACTGCTGAGGAGAGCAGCGGGAGAGGCAGGAGAGGTCTCCTGCACCATGTGGGAAGCTCCTTGGCTGGGGATTGAACTCATGCTGCAGTGGCTGCGGATAGCTTCATAGTGCTGAGACTTAACCCCTTGCACCACCAGAGGGGCCCCTGTGATGGTTTCTTTAGAGGTACAAAAGCATTTTACTTTGATATAGTCCCATTTAAATACTTCTGCTTTTGTTTCCCTTGCCATTGGATTTGTGATACCAAATACATTTTTGTAGTTAATGTCCTGTAGTGATTCCCCTATATTTTAAGTATTTTATGTTTTCAGATCATATATCTAAATCTTTAATCCATCTTGCATTAATTTTTGTGTACAGGGCTAAGTATGGATCTAGTTTCTTTCTTTCCTTTTTTTGCATGTAATTATGCGTGTTTCCCAATACCATCTGTTAAAGAGGCTTTCTTTTCACCATTGTATGGTCGTGGCTTCTTTGTCAAAGATTAACCATTCATATTTATGTGGGTTTATTTCCTGATTCTCTATTCTATTCCATTGGTCTGTTTCTGTTTTTGTTCTAATACCATGTTGTTTTCATTACTGTTGCTGTGTAGTATAGTTTAAAGGCAGGAAATAGAACATCTCTGTTTTTCTTCTTTTCTCCCTGGATACTTTGACTATTTGGAGCCTTTTGTGGCTCTATACCAATTTTATAATTGCTTGATCTACTTCTCAGATATATTGTAAACCATTTTAGAAGCCATTTCAGCTCTAGTTAAGCCTTCTGAGATTGCAGTCCTCGATGATATGGAATTGCAACCCCATGAGACTGAATTTCCCAGTTAAAAATGGTCCTGAATAACCAATGGAATTAAATTGAAAACCCAGAAATAAAGCCACACATATATGGTCAACTAATCTATGACAAAGGAGCAAAGAATATGCAGTGACACAAGGATAGCTTGTTCAATAAATGGTGCTGGGACAACTGGACCACTGTATGCAAAAGAATGAAACTAGATTATTACCATACACAAAACCGAATTCAAAGTAGATAAAGGACTTGAATGTAAGACCTGAAACCACAAAATACATAGAAGAAAACAGGCACAACACTCTATGACATACATCTCAAAAACATATTCGAGGATTCATCCCCAGAAGCAAAGAAAATGAATGAAAACATAAATAGCTAGGACTAGAACAAACTAAAAAGCTTCTGTACAGCAAGCGTTAATAACCAAAATGAAGAGACAACCCACAAGTTGGGAGAAAGTATTTGCACTCCATACAACTGATAAGGGACTAGTATCAGAGACCTACAAAGAGCACACACAACTCAACAAAAACGAACAACCCAATCAAAAAGTAGTCAGAAGAACTAAAAAGATACTTCTCCAAAGAAGAAATGCAAATGGCCGAGAGATCAACATCACTTATAATTAGGGAACTGCAAATTTAAACCACAACGAGGTAACACCTCACACCAGTGAGAATGGCCCATATTAAAAATTCTGGCAACAACAAATGTTGGTGAGGATGCAGAGAAAAAGGAAGCCCCTTACACTGCTGATGGGAATGCAAAATGGTCCAGCCACTACGGAAAACTGTGTGGAGGTTCCTCAAACTACAAAAATGGATCCACACAATGACCTAGCAATTCCACTCCTAGGGATATACACAAAGGATACAAAAACATTAATTCAAAAGGAAACCTGCACTCCTATACTTATTGCAGCACTATTCACAATAGCTAAGATATGGAAACAACCTAAGGGCCCCCAAACAGACGAATGGCTCAAGAAGATGTGATACACACACATACACACACACACACACACACACACACACACACACACACACTAGAATACTATTCAGCAATCAAAAAAGATGAACTCATGTTCATGCCATTTGCAGCAACATGGATGGAGTTAGAAGAGATTATGCCCAGTGAAATAAGTTAGAGGGAAAAAGAAAAATATCACTCATAGGAGGAATACAGGGAAAGCAAAAAATGGTCCGAAAAGAAAAGAATAGAAAACTTGCAGGCAAACTGAAGATCTAAGACATACAGCAGGGGAGAAGGAGGGAAAAGGGTCAAAACGGGACAGAAGACACAATGGACTATGATGATGGTCCACTATGATGATGAGATGGTGGGAGACTTAGCAATTTATTCATTTATTGTGTAAAAAATGAATAACACCGTAAGAAAAATAGATTTTAAAAAAAGAAAAAAATAACAAAATAAAATGGTCCTGAATATCTAATCCACAAAAATGTGAGATAATAATGGATTATTGTTGATTTAAACAACTAAGTGTTGAGGTAATTTGCTACACAGTGAAGAAAATGATAGTCCCAAAATGGAGACAGTTGTGCTAAGCTCACCAGGATTCAATATCTAGCCTCAGCATGGTTTCAGCCACCCTCAGGAATGTATTCTTAATTGGTTAGTAAGGAATTTTCTGGTCAGCACCAATGAAATGACTTTCCATTCCCCAAGGAAGGATACTCTCTATATAACTTACTAAATATATATGGACATATGTTACACTGAATATATAACAACTGCATACATATTGACTGAGAGCAACAGACCCTACCTGTCTCCTCAGTTGTAACAAAGTGTTACTTGGTGTTGTCTTTTTATTAATATATTGATATTACTTTATCAGTTTGCTATGTCTCTAAGAAAAGAAAAAGAAAGCTAGTATTTTCCTTGTTTTGATTCTGGTTATTTTTCCTTTCCTAGTATGGAAACATACTACAAATGGAAAATCACAAACAAATATTTCCTCCACGTTTAGAAGAGCTAGCAAATATAAGCATACTCTATACAGCTTTGGGGAGGGGAGCCTTATATCATTGCAAATATCTAGTGTTAAATACATGGTTTCTTAGGATTTTCGTAATTCATCTGGGGTTTCTTCATTTTAAAGAGTCCTTGTAAATCTGCAGGATGCTCGTTTGGTGATTACTACCTATGAATTAATGTTTATAAGGCTGAAATTAGTTCTTATCAAACTAAACTTTACACATAAGAAATATATTTGTGAACTCCAAGCAAATGATCTGAAGTGTATATGCACAATACTGACAAGAATTGTAAATATATCTCCTCTACTACTATAAAAACAACTAAAATTTAGATCCTATTGCCAGTTGGCAACATCACATACATTTACAAAGACTGTATATAGTCCCCAAATGGCTGTTCATCCCATCCCATATCAAAAAAGAGTTTTATAGCCCGAGTCTATGGGAAGAAAAAAACAAAGGCAGGCGGTCTCAGACTTTAAATTGCTTCTAAGATTGGGTGCCATGTACGGGCTGGAGTGTTTGATTATTATCCACAAAATGAAGACTCAATGACTAGGAAATACAAAGATAGTGCTATGGGTTGTCAAAGAATACATGTCCATAGTTTTCAAACATAAATGAAAAGATTAGATAATAATATTCCATGGTCTATGAAAACTTGATGAGTCGTTTAGGTTTTTTTCCTGATTTGTCCTCTAATTTCACTAAATTCTCATCCAAATTTTATTTCTTTTCTTTAGCCATTTTTTTAAAAAGATTAATTTATTTATGTATACAAGCAAGGGTACCGGCCAGAGGCATGGGGCAGCAAGAGGGTTCACCAGAGATAGAGCGAAGAGCAGAACAGGCAGACTGATGGAAACACACTGCTGAGGGGTGCAGCGGGCGAGGCAGGAGACGTCCACTGCGCCATGTGGGAATCTCCCTGACTGGCCTCGAACCCGGGTCGCTGCTCCTAACAGCTCCACAGCGCAGCGCCTAACCCTGCGCCACCAGGGAGGCCCCTCTTTAGCCATTCTTTCTCTAACTCTAAGTTCATCTTAAGTGAAAGAGTATGGTATATAAATTTATGTGCTGGTTAGAGAATGGGAGGCACTGAATTAAGGCAGGGGGTAGAGGTGGGGGCTCATAACAGATATTACTGGATTTGCCAAAACTCACCATCAGAGGGCACAACAGTACTGCAATAAACAACTCCTAAATTCTGCCAAGAAGAGAGCCTCTGGTGCACCTAGAAAATACAAAAATGACACATCTACTGTCAGAACAGATCAACAAATGTTATATGCATATAAATGTATGTATATAATAATAGTTTTTGATGACTTAAGTAACATGTATTTGTAGAAAAGTTTAAAAATAGAAATAAAAGAAAATAAAAGCCTCACAAATTTCCATTATCCTAAGATAATGATGATTAAACATTTTGGTTTGTGTTTAAGATTTCATACAAACACATTTACATACACACTTATCAAATTGCCTTTTTATCATTTAATATGAGCTTACAGTGCCACTAAATCTAAGCTAAACTTTCCTGTTTCTTCCTCCTGCTGGTTTTTAGATCTGCTCATCCTCCATACCTTTCACTAGGTATAAGACAGTCACTAAGTTGTATCATAAATTTACTCTTATCTGGTCTTATGTTCACTTCCTCTTGTTTTTGTTTTCAACTTTACAGCAGATTTCTTGAGTTCTAATCTGGGCCTCTTCCAACTGTTAGAAGGAAATAACTCAAACTCTTATCTGCTTTTACTAATTTCTCAGAGTCATTGTAGATGTAGGCCTGGAATTTAGGTTCTTAAAATTAAATTTCAGAAGGAACACTGACATGTTTCTGACTGGTCAAACTTATATTACCTGCCCCCAGGAAACATTTTAAAAAAAAGAAGAAAGGATGGTACTGACTTAAAAAATCAGTGTATTAGCCTCAGAGCTATATATTATATACCAGGACCTGAAATTGCATTTTGCTATATCATTGATGGAAAAAAAAAATAAATCCTAACCCATGTTTAGTTAAACTAAACCAAGTATCTGATTTTGTTATATGTCATTTTGCTTAAAGTCATGGTTTCCAAAAACACATTGATAACATTAAGTGAGGACTTACTATATTCCACTCCACCAACCCTAAGAAAAATCACTTAAGACTCTACTATACTGCATATCTTAACACAACTATGGTATGCAACGGACTTTATATCCCTCTTGTGAATATCATTAATCACCATCTTTTTTTTTTCTCCCCAGAGTTTATTTTTTCTTTTAACTGAAGTAACATTGCATTGCATTGTAACATTATATACCTGTCCAGTGCATGTCATTGAAAATTCACATGTGTATATACCACATTAAGCTCACCACTGAAAGTTCAATTCTATCCTTCCCCATAGAATTTCCCACCTCCTTTGTAACAAGTACACAGAAATATGAGTGCAGCTGACAATTATCAAAAAATGGAAATAATCATTTAAAATTACTTGAGGCTTACTTTGCAGATGATCATGACACAGTAATGTGTTTTGACACTTGAGAATTTTAACAAACACAATGACTTTACTGTGAACTGTCACTTTCAGACTTTTTTTTTTAACTTGAAAACATTTAAACTCAATCATACTTAGAGATCCAGGGATGCTCTGGTTTAAAGATGGGTGTGCTGGGAAATCTTACAATCCCAATGTTCTGCTTGATCCCATAAGGGGACCCAAAAAATCCTTGGGCTCCATGAAGTAGTTTGAAACTAATGCTGGAAGGCAAAGAAAGATTAGACCTATTCATTATTCTATAAATGAGAAAGCTGAGACTCATAGAAGGAAACTAACTTGCTAAGAGTCACATATTAGTCAGTATCAGGATTAGTCTCTGATCTCAATACTGCTCTCCATCTTCTGTACAAAATCCACAGAGGAGCTCAGTATGCCTTTTATAGGTCTCTGTTTAACTACAGAATTTGGGGCAGGAGGCTTACACATAGTCCATCAATATGATTTTATTTTAAATGTCTAAGTTATCTTATTTCTTTTGAATAAGTCAAGAAAATATGTAAGTAAAAAGTACAAAAGTAAAATATCAAGTTTTTTCCACTTAATATTGATTTTCTTTCCATCTCTGAAGCTCAGATACTCAGTTTTCTCTAGAGATAACTGGTTAAATCCAGGTATCCTATGAAGGACAAAGCTGGCATGCATACACACACACACACACACATATGTGATTATATGCATGCATTTTTTTTGTGTGGAGTTTTTTTTTTTAAATGCAAGTGGGTAGCATGCTATAGTCCCATTGTTCATCCAGTTTTTCTTTTCCTTAACTCATTGTTTTTAGTGACCGAATGGAATCACATTGGTTAAATAAATTTTGTGGCACAGTTTTACAACTGTTCACTGATTATATTATTATTATTATTATTATTATTATTATTATTATTATTAATATTATAATACATGATACTAGAGTGAACATCTTGCATGGGAGCACAGATGTCTGAGAATAAAATACTTTGAGAGTTAAGGTGAAAGCTACTGTCAAATTGCTCTTGATGGAGGTCATACAAATTCACATAGCCAACAAGTACACTCTTAGTCACTAGATGAGTATTTGGTATCCAATGCCCTCCTAAACAATGTATCATCAAGCTTTTTGATCTGGCAACATCTTAGGTAAACAGTATTTTACCATAGTTGTAGTATGCATTTCTTGCATTAAAAGTGAGAATAAAAATATATTTATGTTTGTCAGTTGGTTTAGTTTTCTAGGAAAGGAGTATTCATATCCTTTGTAATTATTTTCAATTTGTTTCTTGATTTTTGAGTATTATTTTATAGAAGTTCCTGAAATATTAAGAAAATTAGTCCTTTATCAACAAAATATCGGAAAACCTTTTTTACATTGTTTATGGTATTTTCATAGGCATTCAATTTTTATGTTTTTGTGACAAATTTATCACTGATAAATTCTCCCTGTAGCTTAAGGGGCCTGCATCACATACATAGTAATGGCATTCCCTACTTTGAGAATATTATATAGTTCTCCAATGGCTTCTTCCAGATTTCCAGTTTTAAATTTTGATTCAGTAGGAACTAATCTTAGTCAAAGTTAAGAAGTAGAAATCCAATGAATACTCTTTTTAACAGGCAGATTGAGGGAAATACACTGCTGAGGCGAGCAGCGGGCGAGGCAGGAGAGGTCCGCTGCACCATGTGGGAATCTCCCTGGTTGGGTGTCGAACTCACGTGGCCTCTTCCGACAGCTCCACAGTGCAGCGCTTAACCGATGCGCCACCAGGGAGGCCCCCAATGAATACTCTTTTAATGATAACATCGCTGTCCCATACATCAATAGTTAATTTTTCTCTCTATTTGAAATGTTACCTTTATAATTTTCTATATACCTATATGAATGTGAATTTCTTTCAAACTTTTATTCGACTCAAATGATCTGTTTGCTCATGTCCTAGGAACCACATTGTTTCTAACATTCTAGCTTTGTATTTTAATATCTGGTAGTGTGAGCTAATTTCCTTTATTATTCTCCTTTGACAATTTTCCTGGCTATTTTTTGCTGATTTATTTCTCCTTATGAACATTAGAGTCTTTCATCTTCTCCCTCCCTCCTCCTCCCCCCCCCCCTTAGTTTCAAAGGCAAAATACACACTGGTTACAAGCACAGAATATGTAATCATTCTGTCTGTGTTCAGATGCTAATGCAGTAATTTACTCTAACTGCAACCTTGAACAAATTTATTAGCCTCTCTGTGCCTCGGATTCTTCACTGAAAAAGGGACAAAGAGTAATATGAGTACCTACCATATAAAGTTGTTGAGAGGACTAAATGAGTAATACATACGTAGTACTCAGAATAGAACATGACATAGAATGGGTGCTCAGTAAATGCTAGCTAGACTTTTCTTTGTTTTAAAGTTGAGATGACATTAATCTCATGGTTTAACATAAGAGAAATTGACATCTATGTTTAATCGTCTTACCCAAGAACACTGTAAGGCTTTCCATTTCTTTGTGCCTCTGAAGGCATTTTAAAATTTTCTTATATATATGTTATTTGTCCTTTTTTCCTAACGTGGTGCTTTTTAAATCTTAATTAGAAATCAAAATGCTCCTTGAGTAAAGTTCTTATTCATTTTTTTTTCATTAATTTGAAATTTAACTTTACATTGCTGTTCATATTTTTACAGTATTTGATTTCTACTCTCAGGGGTATTCTCTGTAAATATTCCACCACCACATCACCAATGAACCACAATGTGATGGTTTTTGTACTGTCTTGTCTAATATTAAGATCATACCCTTGTATTATTTTTAATTTGCACATGCCTGTTATATCTGATTGTTCTTCGATTTTTGCATCCTTCCTGAATTTCTTCATGATCTAATCTGAGAATCTTTTAATAGGAAAAGTTTATTGTGTTTAAATTTATTAAAATGGAAAGTTTACTGCACTTATATTTATTAATATAATTTATATTTATCTCCTTTTAGTTATCAAATATGTTAGAAAAAATTATACTGTTTTTATGTTGCTCTTTTAAAAAACAGATTACTAAATGATTTGTGTTTGCTTTTAGTTATTCATGTAAAAGTCAAAGTCCTTTCAACTTCCTTTGAGGCACTATTATCAAATGCTATCAAATTGCTCTGACTTTATCTCCTATGACTCTCCCTTTCAATCTGCTTTAGGCCCTCCAGACTTGTCCTGTTTCTTGATTGCAATACTCTTATTTCAAGATTTTATTTATTTATTTATTTATCCATACAAGCTGGGGTGTAGGCCAGAGGTGTGGGGTGAGTGGATTCACCAGAGACATAGCGGGGAGCAGAACAGGCAAATGTACTGAAATACACTGCTGAGGGAAGCAGCGGGTGAGGCAGGAGAGGTCTGCTGTGCCAGGTGGGAATCTCCCTGGCCAGGTATCAAACACGTGCTGCAGTGGCTCTGGGTAGCCTCATAGTGCTGCGCTTAACCTGTTGCACCACCAGGAGACCCTGCTTCAAGATCTTTACAACAGTTATTACCTCAGCTTAGAATACCATTTCTCCAGGTGATTACTGAGTAAAGATCATTTTCTTTAGATCTTTACTCAAATTTCACTTTCTGAGTGAGTCCTATTCTGACCACCAACTTAAAAATGGTAATAGCATCAATTGCAACTCCTGATTGATACATATATATCTGACATATGTGCATATACATATATATGTGGTTTTTATAAAACAGAGATGTCATGAGCAATGATGAAATTAACACTGCTACAATTTTTTCTCTCCTTCACCATGCAGTTTAGTCTATTGTATTATTTCTCTTAGTATCTATCTATCTACCTACTTCTTTCCTCACTCCACCTCCATACCACTTTTAGTGGATTTATTGGCTCTAAAGGGTATTTTGACAGGTTGGTAAAAATTTATATTTGTATTTGGTTTATAGTACTTTACATCATTTCTGTCCCTCATCCTTCCAACTTTTGTTATATCATTACTATACCATCAAGGTTTTACACATTCATGTTCTGCTTTGTAAAACAATCTTTCCATTTGTTTTAGTCTTAATTTTAAAGATCAGGAACTCTACATTCACTTCCAATACCTGAATTGTAGGTTCTCCTTTCATTTCTTGGTTGACTAAACATCTTGTAATAGTAGGATTCATGAGAACTAAATTCCCTGAAGCTTGGCATATTAAAAAATGTGTCTTTGCTTTTATATTGAATGGTTATTTGGATTGTAAAACAACCCTAAATTAATCTTTCCTAGAGGACTTCATAAGTAAAGTGTTAATGTTGAATGGTGCTTTGGAAAAGCATGAGGCCAGTTACTTTTGTTGAAGAACTGTGCTCTCTTCACTTTGTTGCCGATATGCAACCACAGGTGACACTTAGGGTCCACTCACACAGTTAGATGATCTTCACTGAACCTAGCAGCCTTTCCTCATATATCATGTTTTGGGATTGCAAAGATCTCTCATATTTCTGTTTCTTATTCTCCTTCCTATTCTAAGATGATTCAAGAGAAGAGAGATACTGCTCCCTTTATTATGCCATTATTTATGTACTAACCTCTCACTGTGAACATTTTCAACACAGATAAAGAGTAAACAGTATGATCAACTTCTTCCATGTACCCATCACTTGCTTTTATATATACTAATACTTTTCAACCTTGGTTCATATATATCCACTCAATTTGCCCCCAAAGAGTACCTTAAATGACATTCCAACCATAATATTGTTTTACCTGAATATATTTTAGTATACATCTACAAGGCCATTTTAAAACAGCAAGTCCTCTGTCTTTAATAATTTTACAAATTATCCTCAACATAAGTAAAAGATGCTTTTGTGGGGCTAGAGAATTGCATAAATACAAAGTTGCTTATGAAAAGAAAGTACATTAGTTAGGTATAGTATTCTCACATAGTCACCCTTCTTATTTATTGAGATTACATATAAGTAATTAGGAATTGTGAGGAGGTGGCCTGACATAATATAAAGAAAAATGCAGTGAGAATTTGAAAACTAGATACTAGTCTCATTTCTAGTTATAAGACCTTGAATCTTAGTTCTTCTTATCTATAAAATAAGTGAGTTATACAACATATATTGTAAGGTCTTCCAACTCCGAAAGTCTGTGGATTTATATAAAATAAATATCAATATATTCTTTGTTGAGATAACATAGACAGAATAGGTAGCTCAGGGAAAATGGCTCAACTATATGTAATATATGAAAAAATTACATTAATGTGAGATGACATCGGAGCCTTATCTATCAATTACTTTATTTTTGTTTGAAAACCAACCTCTAGCTTTCGTTTTCACACTTGGTTTCTGTAAGAAGCATAGTGGTGAATAACTTAGGAAGTAGGTGGCTGCTATTAATAATTCCCCTTACTGCTTCCTTTGTTCTTGTATGCTGATAAAACACAGGTAATAGACAGGATTAAGGAAAAGTAAACTTGGATATTGCATTTTGTACATTTGCAGGAATATTACTGTTCTTAGGGAAAACATGGCTGAAGCATTTAGAAGTATAGGATTATGATGCTTGACACAGTATCAAATGAATCAGGAAATAATGAAAAATAATAATATGCATGTGTACATATATACAGGTTTGTGGAGAGAAAAATAAGTATGGCAAAATTCAATAACTGAGAGACTAGGCTATAGGTATCAACTGAACACTGGATTGTTTCTGCAATTGTTTTGTAGGTTTGAAATTTTTTCCAAATAAAAAGTTGAGACAGAAAAATAAGTAACGTAAGTATTTATTGACTCTAAAATGCCCTGTTGTATACATCTCTCTTTTTTAAGTAAAATACATTTATTTTTCTGTAAACTTATGCATCAGAAAAGCTAGGATAGAAAAAAAAATCAGAACAAAGAAGATTCTAGTAACTTACATTCCCATGTTGCTTCCTTACTTTGCTTTTTACTTAAAATTTTTTCTTAAAGATAAAAGGAGGGAAGGAAGCAGGGGTGGGAAGTTGTTTCACATCTTATATTAATGAAATAAACAACTTCAGATCAAAAGTAAGCCTTGTGTGATTTTCACTTTGCTTTAGTTTCAGCTAATATTTTAAAAGAATGTAGTTGCCATTTGCAAATATAAATAACTACAGGCCTTTTTTACTTCCCTGCAATGAGAGGGACACAACAGCTGCTATAAAAATCACTCTCCATCCTCCCATGTGTTGAGTAAGTATAACAGACTTCTATCATGAGAAGCCAAAAAACATAAAAGAATAGCAAAGTAGCTGGGTTTGTTTTAGAGCTCCTTCCCCATTTAAGTTATTTCACCTAATAAAAAACAAAATAAACACGCTGCCTGCATTTCCAACATAATTGCCCTGCTTAACTTTAAATCTCCATCCAGAATATGAATAATAGAGTCATTTACTAGTTGACTGATAGTGTTTCTTCAGTCTTTCTAGACTACCCAACAGGAATACCATAAAAACAACAAATCTGCCTTTTATTAACTAGAGGTTTTAAATCATTAATTGGTCTTACTTATCTTTAACAATCTGGCCCCATAAAAATACACAGATTTGGGTAACTTTTCCTCCTTTTATCTACCTTTAGTAAGGGAATTTATTTTAATTTGCTTGAGCTTTAAGAATATCTTTAACAAAGTCATTCCAGGGTATAACTTTGGATAATGAACACACTGTTTAAAACTAACACAAAAGAATAATAATGATTAAGGGTCTTAGTGCAGTATAAAGAGTAAGATCAAATAAGATAATGAAGAAGGTTTTTGTATATAATTCAAAACTTGAAATTTTGAAATTCCTCAACCCATCCTGCCTGACTCCAGTTGATCTCTCTGTTGGCTCAGGGATAACATGAACGTCAATCTCATAAAAAAACAATTCTGGTCATAACTTTACAGTGTGAGAGTATGGCAGAATCTTATCTGTATGTATGGAGACACCTACTACCAATATTATTACCTTTTCATTTTCTTTTCATACCCATTAACATTCATTGCCTGTTCCTCCCTACTTCCAACCTCTGACAAACACTAATCTGATCTACTTTCTGTCTCTATGGATTTGCCTATTTCCAGAAATCATATAGTACATGGTATTTTGCGACTAGCTTCTTTCACTGAGCATAATGTTTTCAAGTTTCATCTATGTTTCACTATGTATTGATACTCCATTACTTCTTGCTACCAAATAGCACTCAGTTGTATAAATATCTGACATCTTGTTTATCCATTTGTCAGTTGATGCTTAAGCACACTTTTTTTTTTGGGGGGGGTGTTGTTACCACTTTTTTGGCTCTTATGAATAATGCTGATATGAACATTTGCATACAAATTCTTGTGGTGAGATATGATTTCATTTCCTTGGGTAGTTACGCAGAGTAGAATTGCAGGTTTATATGGGTACTCTATATTTGACACTTTGAGGAATGGCCAAGTTGTTTTTCATAAAGTGGCTGCATCACTACATTCCTACCAGCAATGTTTAAGGGTTCCAATTTTTCCATATTCCACCAACACTTTTATCCATCTTTTTTATTATAGCCATGTGAGTGGATGTGAACTGGCATTTCATTATGGTTTTAATTTCTATTTCTTAGGTGATTAATGACATCAGACATCTTTTTTTGTGCTGAATTGTTATTTATTTGGCTATATTTGTATTTTTGTTGGAAATGTTTATTTAGATCCCTGGATCATTTTTAAATTTGGATTATTTAGCTTTTTATTATTGAATTTGGTATTAGTCATGGTAAGTTAAATTATTCTAGGAATTTTCCATTTCATGTGAATTTTTTAATTTATTGGCATAAAGTAATCGGAATACCCTCTTACCTTCTTAATGACTGTAGGATCTGTAGTGATACTCCTTTTAATTCTGAATATTGATAAATTGTGTCTATTTTTTTCTCTGATCTGTTAGTTCTGGTTATTTCTTCTCTGATTCACATGAGTTCTAGCTTCATTCCAAGGTGATGAGAGCATACTTTGTATGATTTCAATCTTTTGAAATTCATTAAGAATTACTTTAAGACTTAGTTTATGGTCGATTCTGGAAAATGTCCCACATGCATTTGAAAATAATCAAGTATTCTATAATTATGAGATATGGTGTTGCCAAGGAATTTTAATACCAGCTGAATTAAAGCTGACATTTTTTGGTGACAATGACAATTAAAGGGTTTAACTTTGTTTCTTGCCTAACTAAAAAGTTATTCTACCCTGACAAAGTAAAAATCTTCAAGAAATTGTTGTGAGGAACATTCCAAAGAGAATATGCTGCTGCAACCCTAAACACTGTGGAGTTAAAGTCCAGCAGAAATGAACATCTGTTTATTTCCTTCTGATGAGAAACTCAATTTCATGTATATTAATCTTACTTAGACTAGAAAAAAGTTTGGATTAGCTCATTTTTATTCTCTGGAGTTACATAATCTAATTGGTTTTTAAACCAAGTTTCTAGAAAGAATATACATTCTTCAAAAAGCTTATTATATAAAATTCATAATACTTAAAAACCAGATGAAGTTTAAAATTAGCTGACTACTTCATTACATTTTACAAGAAGGGAACACTTCACTGGGTAAATATCAATCCTCATATTTTATACAGGTTTTGGGGACCAAACCTTTGGTTCTTTGATTTTCATCATAAATCTTGTTCCCTTTCTAATCTGTTTCCTACAATACAGAGAACTAATGCATCTCCCAGATGGGAGTAATGATCACAAGAATGTCAGAAAGTTAACAAAAGCAGGACAATTCTTTAGAGATAAAGCAAAAATAAATTTCAGTTGGAGCCTGGACACTGAATCTAGGAATAGAATTGGATGTAGAAAGTTCAAGTCCTGATCTCAATACTGAGTTGTTAAAGGACAGAGGATTGTGGGGGCTTTAGTCTCAAGTCACTATTTGAAACAAAATAAAACAAAAAACAGACAGGGAACATGTACAGGATATGACAGGAAGTAACTATTGACCAAAACACTGAAATTTCATGCTATCATCCCATTAAAAAATCCTAGCCAAATGGATGAATATGAAGTCCAAATCTAGTAGGTCATTTGACAGTAAAATATCAACCCCCTTTTAGGCTCTTTCAAAGCAAAGCCCGAGTAATTATAAAAATAATCACCTATATATTTGCCCTCCAAATAATATACTCAAGAAATCAAAAGTAAACCTGAGATATATAAAAAATAGGGGGAATATAAGGGGACCAAATAAGGGATCAGGGGAAAATAATAATAACAACAACAAAATAAAACAAAAATGAACCGACAACTATAAATCAGAGACATTCTGCAGGGAAAGGGGAGGGAGAGGGACCAAAACGCGGACCGGAAGAGCACAAGGGACTATGGCGATGGTGCACAGGTAAACTGGTGATGGAAAATCTAGGGGAACTACACCTGGGAAAAGAAAGCAAACACTGGGCCTCCCTGGTGGCGCAGTGGTTAGGTGCTGCGCTGTGGAGCTGTCGGGCAGCGGCTAAGCGAGTTCGATGCCCTGCCGGGGAGAATCCCACATGGTGTGGCAGACCTCTCCTGCCTCGCCCGCTGCTCCCCTCAGCAGTGTATTTCTGATCTGCCTGTTCTGCTCCCCGCTCTGTCTCTGGTGGACCCTCTCGCTGCCCCATACCTCTGGTCTGTACCCCAGCTTGTATGTATAAATAAATAAGTCTTTAAAAAAAAAAAAGAAAGCAAACATTGTACAAATATGAACAATGATGTAAAAAACATATAAATAAATATCCCCCAAAATGTATATCTCTTTCCATAATTAAATTGGGCAGTTCATATGTATAGGTTGTCTAACAGGGGAATGAGAAAAATAATTAAGAATCAAATCTAACAATAGCAACAAAAATATAAAGTACGTAAACATAAATTATACAAGTGCAGTACAGAGGAAATATTTTTTAAGCACAAGTGTAAGGGAAATGTTTCTATCCCCTACAATCCCTAAGGCCTTCCTTTTAGTAAATGAATACACAAAAAGATGTTATAAGCTTCAAATATGTAAAAGAGACAGAAGTTTTTTGTATGCCTAACAGAAATGTTTTTCTTGCCTCTTTATTTCTATTCTTCCTTCTCACCAAAATGTCAGACTTACTGTGAAAGCTACTTTCTCAAAGTTGCTCTTCAGTAGAACTATGTGTAACTTGCAAGCTACAAGGTCTTTCCTGGCTTACTCTACTTTGTCAAAATAATAAAAATTGACCTAAATCCCTCTCTGTTATTGATTTTTAGAGATGCCTGGTAAGATGTAGACAGCATTCTCCATAGTCTTCTACAAAATTTTCAAATGGCATCCAACAAAATGTCTTAAATCCTTTTCTGTCTTGCCCAGCAGAAACAAGCATTAGAGACACCACAGAGTCAAACTGGCATCTGTTTTTACATTAAGTGTTTCTATAAAAAGAAGATTAAGAGCATTGCAAGTTAGAAATGACTTTTATTTCCACTGTATACACTCAATGACAATATATTTATTGCCACTGAATAGCATCATTAAAATGATGAGTCAATATTGTCTTTGTGTGTCTTGATAAGTTCTTTGAGAACAGCCAGACTATCACATTCTCCCTCTTTGGAGTCAACACTACTAAATAATTCAGTAATTGATCTTTAGCAACAAATGCAATAAATAGAAGCCAGTCAATTCTACAATCATGGTGTGTTAAAGAAATTCAAGGTTCTAAAATGAAAATGATCATAGGAGTCACAAAGGCCAAAGGAAAACTTCCGTGGTGTCAGAGAACAGTATTTGTTTTATTTTCATAAAGTTGGCAAAATATTATAAATATTATCACAGAACAATCATGGTTAGCCCCTACTTAGCCTATCCCCTTCCACAACTCATTTCACATTAGAAGCATATGAAAATCTGATGTCAGAGAAAAGGACTAGGATACCAAGAGGAATCTTTCATTCCAAATAAATAACAACTGTTATAACTGTATTCAGTTCTCAATACAGATGCTCATACAGATGCTCAACTTAAGCTTATAGTCTTAAATTTTTTAAGTGTTCTATTATTTTCCTATCATCTAATTCTTTTCTAAGATTGAGATTGAATACTGTCAATATTGCCTATTTTCAAACAGCTACTTCTATTTTACAAAATTCTAAAAGAATAAAGGAAGTCAAAATATTATCCATGCTTAGAAGTTAGAGTTAGTGCTTGAATGAATTTTGTTAACATCAGTACATGCAAGGCACTCAAAATGTTAATTTCCCTTGGGACAAAATTTCAGAGCCCTCTGGGTCACTCAAGTCCGTTAAGGTCTGCCTTTAACACTTTACTAATACAAAATAAGAATTTCAGTTTTAACTAATATTTATAATACTTATCCAACCAGACTGCAAGGTCTTTGAAAACAGCAAAAGTGCCATGCTTTCTTTTAATGCTTATGTATAGTTACCACTTAATGACTGTCATGTTAAAGACAACAATAATTCTTATACGCAAGACCAGTGGCTACTGCAACACCTAAAGAACAAATTCAAATACTTATTGAAAATAACAGGTTTCCTTATACCATATAAGAGCAAACCAGTGCACCTGATGAGCTCATTAAGGCATAAGGTCACTAAACCCAAATAATACTGGCACTTTGCCAGTGTGATAACATGAAATTAGCTAGTACTGATGGGTCTGACTACTGTATTGTATAAACGGTACCAGATGGAAAGATAAAAAATAAACATATCTGAAATGAGTCTAACCTCCAAAATAAAAGTGCAGTCATTATAATTACAGCACTTGGGATGTATATGCATAGGGTGTTTGCTTTGCAATAGAGGCCTTACATTTGTTGCCATAGCAATCCTGGAAGAACAACAGAAGTTGAAAGGAGAGAACTAACCAAACACTATTTCTAGATTGCCCTGGATTAAACTGATTATAGGGTTTGGTCAGGGGAAGAGCATGAAGGAAACTACCTCCAGCAAGTAATCAGCAATTCACAAGTATTGAAAAGAAATAGAAAAAAGTACTGACAATCAATTTGCTGCATAAATTTTTATTAGTCAATCAACTTGTTAAATGCAATTATTTAAACAATGATAGTAGGCTAGCATTCCTCATCCCATATGTACTTGGATTCCCAGATTTCTTACAATAAAGTTCAGTAACTTCACCAGGTTCTTTTAGTTTTAGCCATCTTGTATTAGTTACTTAATAGCACAGATTAAAAAAAAAAAAACAGATCATAGGAGAGCAGTTTTCAGTTACTGCAGTGCAGAAATCAATGGCAGTTTCCTTTTATTTATATGACTACTAAAAGTTCTATTGTACAGCCAAATAAATCCCTTCTTTCTGCATTAGTACATGTTAGTCTCAGAATATTTAAAAAATTTGTTGAATTATCTGAAGAAAAAAGAATATGATATAAAATCAAAGACTTGCTAATGAACACTGTATTAAATGGCATGCCTATTCCTAAAAGGTCCCCCTAGAATTGAGGAAAATATTACAAAAAATATTGAGGCTGGAGCAATTTTTTGCCATATTAAACTACAAGGAATATTAATTCTTTGTTATGAAAGATGAAGAAAGGAGCACAAATTTACACATTCTTTTATCCCTTTCTCCCACCTAACCTACTAGTTATTTTATAATATCAAAGTTTATATACTTTTATAATAATCTACTCTGAAGGTATAAACTTTTGCTGAGGTATTTTAGTTCTAAATGAAATGAATTTTATTTCTTATCACACTATTTTATGATGGTTTATTTCTGAATTCTTTATTTTGATTCATCTTTTGATTAGGTATATATCTTGTGAAACTTATGTTTGTTGAGCTTTTTCATGGCAGAATATATTCATGTGTCTTATTTATACTTAAAAGTACTTGGTTAAAAAAATTCTGCATTTACCTTAAGACACAGCAGTTATTTCTCTACTGCTTTCTTTTTTGGGGGGAGGTGGTGGATTTATTTATATATTTTTTACATCATTGCTCAGTTTTGTACAATGTTGCTTTCTTTTCCCAGGTATAGTCCCTATAGAACTTCCATCACCAGTTCACCTGTGCACCATCACCATAGTCCCTTGTGCTCTTCCCGCCCTTGTTTGCCTGTACTGCTTTCTAATGTTTGTTGTTGAGGAGAAAGTTAAAGTAACTCCAAGTTCTGTCCCCTGCCCCACTAGTTAAGGGGTCCACAGAATTCCTTCTTTATTTTTCACATTCAGTAATTTGACCAATATATGCCTTAATGTAAGTTCTTCAATATCAACTCTTCCCAGTTTATAGCATTTTGATTTGAGGTTTTATTCTTTCTCAAAAAAGTTTTCTTCTATTATAGCTCTAAATGATTTTTCAATCTCATTTGTTGGTTTATATCAAGAATAAAGGTTGGCAAACTTGTAAGCAGGCAAAATTCAGACCACCACCTGTTTCTATAGATACAGATTTACTGGAACAGTTATTCATAGTATCAATGGCTGCTTCTGCACTATACAAGGCAGAGCTGAATAGCTACAACAAAAAACGTATTATTACCTGCAAAATAAATTTACTATCTAGTCTTTTATAGAAACAACAACAACAACAAAAACCTGACCCTATGCACCTATTAGGTCACTCTGTTTTCCTTTCTTCTCTATAGTTTTAATCTTATTTAATATATTAATTTCCGCAAGTTTCTCAGTTATTTTTTTTTATTGTTAATTAAATCTTTTACATTTTGTACTCCCCTTGGGTAACCCACCACCAATTCACCTGTGACCCATCACCGTGGTCCCTTATGTCCTTTTCTACTCCTTTTTGTGCCCTTATCCTCCCCCTCCCTCACTGAGTGTCTCTCTCTTATTTGGTTTCCCTATATTCCTGTTATAAGTGAAATCATTCGTTATTTTTCTCTTTCTTTCTGGTTTCTCAGTTATATCTCTGATTACATTTAGTCTCTATAGCATTTCTGATATGGTTTTCATTTCTCTAATGCTTTTCTTTTTCTCTTATACTTCTTTCCTGAGGTATGCCCACTGATTTTTCAATTCCTTATATTGTCCTAATGTCTGTTCCTAATACTTGTGTTAGAGAGATTTTCAAAAATTGTCACTGAATTTTCTGTAACATATCATATCCTTAAGTCCATGAAAAATTGCATGTGTGAACTCCATTAAGGGCTCACTGATTTAAAGTAGTATTATACTTACTTTTAGAGAAATCAGTTTATTGCTTGGGTTTCCCAGGAGGAGCTCAGCATCCTCCCACTTGTAGTCTAGATTTTGCAGTATTTAGCAAGTTATGCTTTGTTGTTTGCATTTGGGTAACTAGGCAAGAGGGAAGAATAAAAATTTCTTCACTCTGCTACTTTGAACTAAAGTCTCTTCCTCATACATTATAAGATGAGCTAATCTTTAAAACAACAATTTATAGGTTTGATAGGTTTTAATGCATCAAGGAATGAAAGATTAAAAAGGAAAAACAAAAACAAAAACATCGGCAGTGTGAAAGAATTGCCTAGAGGAAGCCTGTGCCAGGAACAACATTTGTTTGGAGATCTGTTTGAGCAGTCATGCCAAATCAGTTATATCACTTGGATTAAAAGTAGCTCAGAAAGCTGCACTATAAAAGACTTCTGTAGCATATTTACAATTAAATGGTTTAGGATTAGGATTAGCAGTTTCACCTAACCATCACTAAAGTCCCATCTACCTAATTTGGCCTTCATTTGTTGACATCTATAATTACTTTTACTTTTCTACCCATCAGCCACTCTTCAAATATCTCCTCCAATTTTAGGTTAAACTGGGTTATTTTTAAGGCTTAATATTCCTTGGGTCTAGATATTAAGATACCATGTTCTTAGTGATCATACATTCTATACTATGAAGCTGAATCATGTGTTTAAAATATTTCTGTACAGACTAGAAGAACATACGCTAAATAATTACAGGTGATTATATCTTATAATTTACAATTTACTTATGGCAATGATGTACTATTTCAAAACAGAAAAATAAATCACAAAAATATGCTATCCTTAGTGCAAATGTCAAGAGATAATGATATTCAAATTAACAAACTGCCTGTATTTCTCTTCCAAATTTTGTCTGATTTTTAAGTTACCTTCAATAATCAAGGGTGTGGGTTTCTGTAATCTTCAGAGTTGTTTACAACTCTGGACCTTTCATCACATTGTGTATGATCGCTGAACTCATAAAAAGATACTGTCTCTAATGTTCATTTCCTAGTTGGCTGGTCAGTTGTTCTCACTAGAGGTCCATGGTTGACTATATGGACTGGAATTTGTGTTCCAGTGGGTTCTATTCCTCTTGCTGAGTACTGTTTCATTTCAGCTTCCTATTGGAAATCTGTTTGGATTCCTGCCATGATTCATTCTCAATATATAAAAAATGCAGAATTTGGATTGGGATACTGAACTAAGAACTAGACTGTATTCCAAATGCTGGCAGCAGTGAGTTCTCATACTACTTAATATTCAGAAATATTTAGAAATGACATTGATGAAAGTGATCCAGGAATCAGATGTGACACTTAAAGCACTTCTTGAGTCTCCAAGCCACAGAGATAACTAAATCATCAAACTGCAGATGTTGTATTTATTGGTTGTGTGGACTGGATAACCCATTCTACCAATCTCGCACAGGACAGTAATACGCAGACAATATAAAACCTAAGTATTTGCTAAAACATGATATAAAGCAGTAATGGGAAGAAAGCTTCTTTATGTTGCTTTGCAACAATTTGCTTCAAATTGGAATGAATATAAAGTTTATGTTTTATCAGGAAACAGTCATTTTAATACTATTTTAAAGCATATCTTTAATAATGAATAAGGTTAAGAACTCATTTAACATCATCACCATGTTTTTAGAAAGTGAGACTTTAAAATAATGTGCAATAAAATAATTTTTATGTGAGGCTAGTTGATACAAGCAAGAGTTATATTCCTACAACATATTTCTGGTCACATAGGCATCACCAAACTTCTAAATAAAGATCCAAAACAATTCTAATATTAAATAATAAATTGTATTTATTCACTTATTTTCCAACCCACTTATTCTAGTTCATGGTTGCAGGTAGCCAGGGTCAATACAAGCTGCTCAGACACAAAGCCGGTACCAACCCTGGGGATGCCTTTCTACAGCAAGGTTTGCTCAGACATCCACACACCCCCACTCACTCAGATTGGGACAATTAAGAAATGCCAACTAACCTAAAATGCATGTCTTTGGGATATGAGAGAAAATTGGAGTACCCATAGAAAACTCACTGAGACATGGGATAATGTGCAAACTCCACACAGATAGTGACTCTGGTCAGGATTCAATTTTTATTTTCTCATCAATGTTATAACAAGATGACACTGATAAAAGGATTATATCTGACAACCTGCTAAAATAAAGATTGCTCGCTTGAGACCATTTCTGACATTGCTTTGCCTCTCTGCACTCTGCAGTCACAACCACTAAATCTCTTTATAGAATTCTGTTCTTTCTGGTCACAGGATTAGGGGCCCCTCTTCTTCCTTTTCCTTCAGTCATTTGTTCTTCCCACTGTCTCCTCTTTAGTATTGATAATCAAGAATACGAAACTTTGGAATTACAAATCAAAAACATTTTATTTTTCATACTAAAAAAATCATGATACAAACTCAAAATGGACAGATTAATAATATTACCTAGCATATAGTCTATAGGGAACTGCCTCCAAGAGTATCCAGTACATAAATGACAAGGAACATAGACCTGGCAATTAATTTTTCTCCTTAAAGGTAGGAAACACACAGGGAATCTTTTGGGTTATAACTGTGATGAAGGAAGAGAAATCATTTAGAATTCTATAGTACCAAAAGAGGACTAAAAAAAGCCAGTAGGATCTTTTGGCAAAATTCTTTTCAAAAAACATTTCTGTTATCTTGAGAAATTACGATTTGTCTTCAAAGGTAAACTCATTAGGGCCTCCCTGGTGGCACAATGGGTTAAGCGCAGCACTATGAAGGTATCCAGAGTCACGGCAGCACCGGTTTGATACCCGGCCAGGGAGATTCCCACATGGTGCAGCAGACCTCTCCTGCCTTGCCTGCTGCTCCCCTCAGCAATGTACTTCAGTCAATCTGCCTGTTCTTCTCCCTACTCTGTCTCTGGTGAACCCTCTCACCACCCCACACCTCTGGTCTACACCCCAGCTTGTATGCATAAATAAATAAATCTTTAAAAAAAAAGACAAAGGTAAACTCATTAATATGATACTCATTTTTCATAAATTTAAAACACTGTCATTATTCAGTCTCTAAAAACAGCGATAGAAAGATCATCACTAAATGATAAACTAAAAGACTATTTACAGATCTTAATTTTCCACAAAACTGAATTTGGAAGATTGCTTTCCTCCTGCTCTGAAATTCCAATGCATTTGTTGAAGGAAAAAAGCAAACAAGAATTGGGTGGCTGCTTAGTCAAGAACAGAAAATTCAATTTTAAGAATAATCTGAATGCGTTCCACTTATCTTACAGTAATAGAAGATCAAGTTTACTGGTTATATTGAATCTGTTCTACTCAAATAACTCCAACATATGCAAGAAAATGCTAATCTCATAAAAATGCAAATACACCTCAGCAAAACAAACAAACAAAGATCTCAACAAATGTTATTTTGGCTTACTGTTATTCTTTGATCATCAATAACCTTTTTTCAAACAATAATAACCACAATAAAACTGAAAAGGCAATGTGAACTTAAATCTCATCTATTATTTTATAGCCTGTCTTTCCTACTTTATAAATTCATGCATTCTTGCTTTAAGAAACAAAAAAGATAAGTTTCAACTATTTGGGTTCAAAGTATGACCTCAATGGGTAAAGTAAAAAATGTACACTGACAGCTGTTATTAAAAAGCATGTGAACATCTTAGAGGTTTTTTACTTGGTGTAACCAAAAGAAGTTACCAAGTCTTTTCAGTATTCTCCTTCAGTATAAATAGGCCTATCCTCCTTGTTTTACCACTCTCCCTACTCAGTATAGGCTTATTTTAATCGTTGTCTTTAATATCTCAGTTTCCTTGACCTAGACCACTTTGCCAATCCTCACTAGCAAATAAATCCATCTGTGAACTCCTGCCACATGATGAGGCAAAAAAAAAGTCCATGAAAAAAACAGGCAATATAATTATCTTAACTGATGCCACACACACACACACAAATTCATGTTACTGAATCTTAGCTATCTTGATCAGCTTTTCTCACTAAACACTTTCTCAAATTTCTAGAAGACCTTAAGATTTTTTCCTTAAGAGGCTTTTCAGAATTGCTTCCTGTCTCTCAGCAGATGACCTCACTCTATTTTACTGAGGTGAAGATCTGAAATTCATTCCTACAATTTCTCTTTTCCACTGGAAAGTGTTCTCAATTTTCATTTTTTCTCAACTTTGATTTTGCATGAAAGGATGACGCATCCCCTCTTTTACAAAGCTAAACCTTTTACTTGGTCAATTAGTTCTTCTCTCTTGTACCTTTAATGTCTCCAACTGTAACAGGATGGTCCCCAGGAGAAAGGGTGTATCCCAGATTCCCTGTCCCACCCAAGGCAGGGTGGAACTGAGCAGGATATAAGAAGCTGGAGAAGAGAAACACATGGAGGACACACACAGAGGAGACACAGAACACACACAGAAGACAGAAGGAGACGGAAGAAGGATGGAAAGCCAGAAGAGGCCCAAGGAGCAGAGACTTGTAAAGAAGCTGCACTGACCTGGACTGATTGAAATCGATATGGGTGAGAGAAGCGTGCATAAGTTAACAACGGCTGTGTTGATTTTGGTTTTGATTATGTTCTGTTCTGCTCAGAATTGTCTGGCTGTTTCTGACCCTTGTGTGTGGGTCCCTGCCAAAAGCTGTTCTAGACTTGTGGCAGGCTTTTGAGACTTGCTTTGGGCCAATCCCGTTTGGGTGGACTTGTACCCACAAGGAGTTGGTTAACATTGGGTGCTTGACTTAGAAAATATATTCTTTTTCTTCTCTGTCTTTTCTAATTGTATTAAAGTCTGTTTCCACAAAAGATCCTATATGTTTTGTATTGATGCGGCGGATGGCAGAACCCATTTAGAACAGGGCAGTTTTGGGGGTTTCGGGGGTGCCCCTCTCTCCTGCCCTGTAACACAACTTCAGTGGCTCTTTTCCCTGACCTTAAACATGTCTATTTCTGTACTGTGACCCATCCACCCACCTCACAAACAAAACCTTCACTAGTCCTACTTTCCACCTGTTAAAAACAAAAAACAGGCCCAAGATTCCAGGCCCCCATCCAGACTTAATATCTATTGACATTTCAACCTCTCCCTAAGGCATTATCTAAACCAATCAATCTGAAGTTTCCTAATCAGCACCAGTGAGTTAATTTGCATAATAAGACTACCTTTCTTTCCTCTGAGGTTAAAGTGTCTTTACCTGAAATAATCTTTTCCTTAGCTACATACATTGTCCCATTCTCCTTCTGTCTGTAAGTACCCTCTATTTTGTGTAAGTCCTTGCAGTATCTAAATTGGACACTAACTGAATCATAAATCATCAATAAAGTCAATTTGATGTCTAAATTTTAAAATTTTATTTTTAATACACTTAAACTAGTTTTCACTGTCTTTTTCTTATGCCATTCATATCTTTTGGAAACACTTGACACTACATCCCTCTTAAAGTTGATGTCTTTGAATTCCAGGACATTCTAAGAAATGTCCTGAATACAACTGCCCTACTCTCTCTTCGACTATTCCTATGTTTCCTTCATTAACTTTTGCTCATTCATGTGTCCTCAAAATACTCCTTAATATTTGCTCCTTGCCTTGTGTTTTCATACTTCCTTCTGCAGAGAACTCAACCCATTTTAGAACATTAAGTTATTATCTCAATGAAAATAATAACCTGAGTCCTTTCTGAATTGATTTTCAGATTCAAATTTCCAACTGTTAAACATCTCTATGAAATATACCCATGTTTTCTTGAATACAGTAGTTCCCAACCAGTTCCATTCTGTTGTTTTCTATTTTGATTTTTTTTAATCAATTATAACTCCAATGTCTGCTAAGTCCCTCAAACTTTAAGCCTCATAGCCTTCACTTCCTAATCCTAACCAAGTCCATATCTTATCAAGTCCACCACAACACTTTCAGCTTCTTTACTCCTTTTTAATCCTTCTACCAACATTGCTATAATTCAGGAGTTAAAAGCAGAGGCCCTGATGTCACAAATGGAATTGAATACCAGTTCCTCCACTTGCCATGCTTTGCGATTTTGAGTAAGATCTTTAACTACCTCAGTGTTAGTCTCTGAACCTGTAAGTTCAGATGCTGTGAGGTATCAAAAGGGCTAATGTACATAAAGCATTAACAATCAAAAACAAACAAACAAAACCAAACTGCTATTGTTAAACTACCACTGCCATAGCGCCCAATCTTTTGCTCTTCTAACATATCCTCCAGAATGTACCACATTCATCCTTCTAAAGATCGGATGATACTATCCTCTCTTCAAAACACTTTTGCTGGCTTCTCTTTGCTTAAAAGATAAAGTCAAAATGTCTCATGATTTTCAAGGATGTCCACAAAATAAGCTAATCCCAAATCTTCATCAATGTACTGGAAGGAGTAGCCTTCTAAAATGTGACCTTGAAGATGTATATGAGAGTTTTATTTTTTACCTTCCTTTATCTAGGAGCTGTCTATACCATGACTACGAAGAGTTCATCTGAAAATTTAATGACATTTTTTTGAGACTTCATTTTTGAGTCAAAATTGTAAAATATATTTTTTGGATTCTGCCAGCCTTTTGAAGTTAGTATTTCAGATCCCTATGACTGTTGCAGCTTCATAAATTTCTAGAGTCTACTCATCTAGCTTTAAGGTAGACATTTACTTTAATCCTTTCTCACTTGGCTGGTATTGAGCATCAGAAGCCAAGGACAAGAAAATTTGGCCCAATTTCAGAGATAGCAGGTGGAAGAAATGTAAACCAGCTGCTCAATATGATGACGAAAGAAACCTAATATCCATTAGTGGTGAGACTATGGCATTGTGAAACATGATTGTTACTTAAATTCATGTTATTCTTTTCCTAGGTTTATTTTTTACAGAAATCATCTATCAGCAATCAAGTAAAATATGTGTCAAATGAATATTATAAAGTTTCCTATTTCATACTGCTTATTGACTAGCTTGCATCTAAGTGAGTATTTCTATTTGGGAAAGTAATTAGATGTTTAAGTAAACAGAATCTGAACTAAAATCAATAATTTTCTTTTAAAGATTTTTTTTCTGTTTCATCAGTTTATCCTGCTAATAATTCATAAAGACACATTAACAGAATATGTTATTTTATGAATAATATATATTCCTGGGTGAGAAAAGAGAAAAGATTCTCTGTGCCCTATCCTCTGCAGAGTCAATACTTAAGTAACAAGTCCAATATGAGGTCTATTTTTTTGAGCAAAGTGTATGTGTGTGAGGGGAGAAGAGGAAGAGGAGGTGGGGAAGAGAGGATCAGAATCAGAGAGAAATAGGAGGAGGCAGAAAAAAATCAAAGTATTAGATTCACTGTTCCAACAAACAGTTTAAAATAGAATTACTTGAGAACTAAAATCTGGCTTTTGATTATATCATGGTAACTAGTTTCCTTTTCTAACAAATATAACAAAAAATAACTCATTGAACTTGAGCAATTACCATTTATTGGCTCAGACCACACTGAAAGTTACAAGCTCTAAGGAAAAAGCACCTAGTGATTTTTTCTAAAGGTATCAGAAGAAGCCAACTTGGCTAAATTAGGAGCCATTAAAATGTTATCATTAACATAGGGTAATATATTCCTCAAGATTCTCATTTAAGTTTTACTTCATATGACTCTTGGTCATGAGGAATTATTAAACTATTGCCAAAGAGTCTCCCCCTCCTAAAGATGAATCATCCTATAATGGTATTTATTTATGTCAATGTCAGGTTTTTCAATTCACCTAGATATTCAAAATAATAAATTTTAAAAGTTAGGTATGGATACTTTAAGCTATTCTTCCAATTTTCATAAAAGTTTTCAATTTTTGTAATAAAATATTAAGATTACAGTGGAAGATTAAAAGTATTTATTACAACAGACACTTGAACGATAAGAATTTTAAAGATTTTGAGATTCTTTTTTTTTAATATAATAGATATTTATTTTTGTTATTAGTATCTTTTACATTATTATGTATTCCCCATAAGTTACCCACCACCTGTTCACCCGTGGAGCCATCACCATAGTCCTCTCCGTGCTCCCCTCCTCCCCCCTCTTGAGCACTCCCCCTCCCCTCCTTCCCTGCTGAATGTTGCTTTCTTATTTGGCTCCCCTATATTCCTGTTATAAGTGAAACCATTCGATATTTTTCTCTTTCTTTCTGGCTTATTTCACTGATCATGATCCCCTCTAGGTCCACCCATGTTGCTGCGAATTGCATGTGTTTGTCTTTTTTGAATGCTGAATAGTATTCCATTGTGTATGTACCACATCTTCTTGATTCAGTCATCTATTTTTGGGCATTTGGGTTGTTTCCATACCTTAGCTATTGTAAACAGTGCTGCAATAAACATGCGGGTGCATGTATCCTTTCGGATTAGTGTTTTTGTGTCTTTTGGGTATATTCCCAGTAGTGGTATTGCTGGGTTATATGGAAGTTCCATTTCTAGCAGTTTGAGGAAACGCCATACAGCTTTCCATAGTGGTTGGATCAATTTTCATTCCCACCGGCAGTGTAGTAGAGTTCCTTTTTCTCCACATCCTCGCCAACATTTGTTGTTGCCTGTTTTATTAATATGCGCCATTCTTACTGAGGTGAGGTGGTATCTCATTGTGGTTTTAATTTACATTTCCCTGATTATAAGTGATGTTGAACATTTTTTCATGTACCTGTTGGCCATTTGCTTTTCTTCTTTGGAGAAGTGTCTGTTTAGCTCTTCTGCCCATTTTTTGACTGGATTGTTGACTTTGTTTTTTTTGAGTTGTGTGAGCTCTTTGTAGATTTTTGTTATCAGTCCTTTATCGGTTGTGTTGTGTGCAAAGATCTTCTCCCAATTAGTAGGGTGTCTGTTTGTTTTAATTATTGTCTCTTTTGCTGTACAGAAGCTTTTTAGTTTGATGTAGTCCC
>PVIJ01011015.1:0-21549 GCA_004024925.1 Scalopus aquaticus
ACGGGTGAATTGGTGGTGGGCTGCCCAAGGGGAATACAAAATGTAAAAGACATAAATAACAATAAAAATAAATAAATAAATAAATAAATAAATTAAATTATCCATGTATTACTCTAGAATGATGCCCAGTCTGTATCAATAAAAGCAGAGTGAAAAAAAAATGGGCACAGGGTCTGACTAGTCTATTTCCCAAAGCGTACAGAGGATCAATCAATTGAAAAAATGCTGACCATCACTACCTACCAGGGAAATGCAAGTCAAAACCATGAGGACATAACACTGCACACCTATTAGAATGACTGGAGAAAAGGAACCACTGTAGGAATGTAAACCATTGCATCCACTATGGAAAAGAGTATTGGCAAGTCCTCAAAAAAATTCAGAGTATATAATCCAGAACTGTATCTAGAACAAGCAATTAGAACTATATGATTTAGCAGCTCCACTTCTGGGTATCTACCTGAAGAAAGCACTAATTCAGAAAAACACCTGCAAACCCATGTTCACACTACAGCATTATTCTAGCAGTCAAGACCTAAGTGTCTATCAACGGACGAATGAACAAAATGTGATATACATATACAGAATGGAATATTATTCAGCAATCAAAAAGGACATCTTGTTATTTTCAACAACATGAACTGACCATGAGGACACTAGGCTAAATGAACTGCCAAAGACAGACAAATACCATATGATCTCACTTATATGTGGACTCTAAAAGGAAAAAAACACATGACAATGAATCAAACTGGTGGACAGAGGACAGACTGAATAGTGCTTGCAGATCCTGAGGGTGGAGGTGGGTGAAATGCGTGAATGGAGCCTGAAAGTACAAACTTCCAGAAATAACTCATGGGAATAGCATGGTGAATATAGCTTTTAACTGTACAGTACATTTGAATGTTGTGGAGAGCAAATCATAAAAGTTCTCATCAGACAAAGAAAAGTGTGTGCAGTGATGGATTTAATTTCATTTGGAGTATGTGTGTGTCTCTTGCAGGCAGTATAATAAATAGGTCTAATTAATGTTTTTTTAAATCCATCCACTCTTTTTTTAATTGGAAAATTAATATTTACACTTAAAATTACTATTGAGAGGTATGTACATATTGTCATTTTGTTTAAGGTATCCTGGCTGCTTTTTTGAAGTTCCTCTTTTCCTTTTTCTCTTGCTCTCTTTTGAAGACTTTCTGTGTATCTACTCTAGATTCTGCTTTGTAGTGATGCTGAAGGTTGTGTATCTGAGTTAATGTTTTATGGTAAGAGCTCAACTTTATTCTTTTGCAACTGGATTTCCAGATTTCCCCAAATCTTTTTTTAAGATTTATTTATGCATACAAGAACTGGGGTGCAGACCATAGATGTGAGGGGGTGAGAGGATTCACCAGAGACAGGGTGGGGAGCAGAACAGGCCGATCAACTGAAATACACTGCTGAGGGGAGCAGCGGGTGAGGCAGGAGAGGTCTGCTGCCCCTTGTGAGTCAGCTCCCCAGTCAGGAATCCAACTCATGTTGCAGTGGCTGCGGATAGCTTCACTGTGCTGAGACTTAACCCCTTGCACAACCAGGGAGGCTCCTCCCCAAATCTTTGTTGAAAAGATTGTCTTTTTCCTCCATTGAATGATCTTGGCACCATTATCAAAAATCAATTGATTACACATGCAAAGGTATATTTGGGGCATGCTGTTCTATTCATTTAAGCTGTTCTTTTGTTGGTATTATATTGTGAACTTTTTTAAGTAAGTTTTGAAACATGTGTGAGTTCTCCAACTGTATTTTTTCATTCTCAAAATTGTTTGGCTATTTGGAGTCCCTTTAGATTTTGCATGAATTTTAGGTGGGGTTTTTCTATTTCTCAAAAAAAATTTTTTTTTTGAGATTTTTGGTAGGCTTTGCACTGAAGCTGTAGTTTGCTCTAAGTACTTTCAGCAGTATTTTAAATTTTCAGTGTACAAGGTTATTGCCTATTAATATTTTATTCTTTTTATGCTCTTATAAAGGGAATTGTTTTCTAAATTTCCTTGTAGATTGTATGTTGTGTATAGAAATGCAAGTGATTTTTGCATGTTCATTTTGTATCTTAGAAATTGGTTGAATTCCTTAGTGCTACAGATATTTTGGGAGATATTTAGCCTCTTACAGTCATTCTTTTAAAATGCTCATAGAACATTTGTGAAAATGAATTGAGTAACGGAGCACAAAGCTGCAGTAATGTTTTAAATTAGAAATTCCAACAAGCTACAGTCCGTGACACCGATGCAATGTTAGAAATTAGTGACAGCAAGAACAAACAGTTACACACACTCCCACACAAAAATTGTTCAGTTAAGTCAAACTTGAAAGTGTAGAGAAATGATAAAATGCAGTTTTAAGTGATTTGCTTGAGAAGAAATTTAGACACAAGTTATAAAAAGTTGTGAGATGGGGATAATTATGTATTAAAAGAGAAAATATGTGCCAGATTAAAAGTAGAGAAGCAGTCAATGCATGACACTATGAAAATCTTGTAGAAAAAAAAAAGTAGAAAACAAAGCAGATGTTAAATTAGAAAACAGAAAAGCAGAATTGATAAATAAACCAAAGACGACTCAGAATATAATTTCTTAGAAGGGAAAAATATATACAACTTAAGAAAAATGATCCAAATATGTGTGTTAAACTATGAAGCCTTAACTGTAATAAAAATTAGGTTGAAAACTTCAAGAAATCATGTTTTTCTAGGAAAACAGAAATAACTTAGACTCAAGAAGTAAAAAAAATGAGCCTCGCAGCCTTTAAGATTATATTCAGCTGTGTGTAACAAAATCCAGCCACGGAAGCCTGACCAGAGGAGGACTCATGTGTAACAGTAAGTCCTGAGATGGGTAATCCAGGCAGCCCGAGTCCTAAACTCGAGGACAGGAGCAGAGAGCCAGGTTACTTCTAAGTCCGATGTCATTCGCAAGCAACTTTTCTTCAGAGACCTAGGATGACAGCTCATCCTCCAACTATTAAGTCAACATTGATCACTGTTAACTTTCAAATTAAGTTTTGAAAACGACATGTGTGAGTTCTCCAACTGTTTTTCTCAAAATTGTTTTGACTATTTGTAGTCCCTTGAGATACTAGAATAATACGGGAAAGTAGAAAGAAAAAGCAAGCCATAGTGGGGCCATGATAGTTTAATCTTTTTTTTTTTTAAATCGGAGAACAGCTTTTTCTGAAGTCCTAGCAGAGAGACTTCCGCTTGTATTTCATTAGGTCACACAACCATCTCAAGCAGCCAAGGAGACTAGAATGGTGACTCTCGATCCAACACCATGTTCCTTCAATCCAAATTGTTTAACTGTTATGGTGTTCTGGGAGGCACATAGCCTGAGCTCGGGGGAGAGGTGAACATTCTGATGAATGCCTTGTTCAAAAGCTCAGCAGTGCATATTTTTGAGATGTGAAATGGTTGACTTTACTACCTGTGTTGTCTGGTTCCCCATATGGGGTAAGGAGTGTCCTGATGAGGCACTGGACTGTGATGACAGCAACACCACAATGCAGTAGTTCACAGACTCCCCTTGCTCCCACTCAAGCTGATCCCAAAGAACTCTCCAGATAACCAAGGAATCTGGGGTTATACTTCAAGCATGTGGCCTTGGCAAAGCATTTAGGATAGGCGAGTCCACTCCTTCCTGCAGGTGAGATATGCCAGGGAAGTTTGGGTTTGACCCTCACCTGGAGGTACAATTTTCACTTTAGCAAGAATACCCTAGAGGCCATGCTATTGCAGGTTGGTATTTTAATGACTCTAGTACAAGAGAAAGTTGGGTGTGGAGGGCCAAGGGCTCTGGCCTGTGAGAACCAACTGCTGCCCGAGCCTTAAGGCCTCTGGCGTGGGGCTGAGGGCTTCAGTGTCATACACGGGCGCCCTGGGCAATGTGTAGTCATTAAGGGTATGTCCAGAGACCCCAGGAAGCCTGAGGGGGGCAGCTGGAACTTCTGTTTTGGAGGAATCCTGAAGGTGGGGATGACACTAATGGGAATCCCTTCTGGATTGCAATGCGAACAGGTTATAGGCTTTGTTTTAGGAAGTCCCTCCCACTTACTTTTTTTTAAAGATTTATTTTTGCATGCAGTGCTGGGGTACAGGCTAGAGGCATGGGGTGGCAAGAGGGCTCACCAGAGACAGAGTGGGGAGCAACAGGCAGATGATGGAAATACACTGCTGAGGAGAGCAGCGGGTGAGGCAGGAGAGGTCTGCTGTGCCATGTGGGAATCTCCCCAGCCGGGCATCGAACTCGCGTTGCTGACAGCTCCACAGCACAGCGCTTAACTGCTGAGCCACCAGGGAGGTCCCAAGTCCCTCCTATTTAAGGCAAGCTTATTTGTGAGCAACACAAGTGGGCTTAAGGGAAAATCTATAAACGCAGACTAAGTTGCCTCCAGCAGTCAAAGAACCTGAGATATTAGACTCGCTTCAATGTGAATGCCAAGTCACAGTTGTTTCTTGACAGTGTCCAAGCTGGAGGGAGCCTCAACTTTCCTAGTAATGTTTAGGAATTACTTGGTAATTCAAGTAATGAGACCTTGTACTATGTCAGGCAGTGGTCTCCTTTGTATGTTCTCAGTGAGTCCATCAAATGAATCTCTTTAGAGGACAATTCCATCAATGGAAGTTAACCTGTGTTTTGGGAGATGTTGGAGGAAGTTAAGATCTTGCCTCTGAACAGTCTCTGATAAACTTTATCCAATCCCCTGCTGATCCCTGAATCACATTTGCCATTAGGCATATGTGGGACGACTCCAGCCGCTTAGACTGACTGAACTGAGAACTGAACAGCTACTGGGGGGACCAATTTGTCCCAGTTTACTGAGGCCTGTCTCGGTTTTAGACCCGAAAATATCAGGAACCACCTACCGTTTCCAAGCAAACTGGGTTGGCTGGTCACCCTAGCTGCTTCCAAAAGACAGTTTGAAATTTGAACAGTGACTCAGGTTAACTGCCTGCCAAAACCATCAGTCCATCAGAAGGTAATGACATCTGGTCTTCACAGTGTAACACACAGAGTTTAAGTTACAATCCAAAATTACTAGATTGGTGAAGAAACAGCAAAATGTGACTCATTCTGAAGAAAAAGGTAGTCACCTGACACTGACACCCAAATTAATTAGTTGTTGAAATCAACAGGCAAACATTTTAAAACATTAAACACAATAATGGCAAAGAAAAGAGGTCCATAATAAAAGACAAGAAATCTCAGAAAGGATATAATTCAGAATATTTTTGAATCTGAGTAACAAAAAAAATTGCTTTTTATTATTTCCTATTTCATGGCTCTCTGACAACACTAAGAGGTTATGCACACGGACTCCCAACAGGAGAGAAAATGAAGCTAAAAAATTCAAGTTTGATGCATGAATGAGTATATAAGTGGATGCTAAATTACCACTATGAAATCACAATAACCTATTAAAAGACCTATATTTACTCGGTTATTTTTGACAATTTTACTAAATACTGTAAAAGGAAAAACTGGTATTATTAAATACTTGTCAGTTGTACCATCACATTTTTATATTCTCCAAATTATACAATTTGCTTTACAACTTACTAATTCATATGTAACTCATGCCACCATCTGTCTCAGTCATTTAAAGAGTGGTACCTGGTGGGTCTCCCTGATTGCCCAGGGGTTGTCTCAGTGCAATCAAGCTGTCACCAACCACTGGCACACAAGTTCGATCCCCAGACAGGGAGGTGACCCACATGGCACAGCAGACCTCTTCTGTCTTGCCCGCTGCTCCCCTCAGCAGTGTATTTCAGTAGACCTGCCTGTTCTGCTCCCCACTGGATCTCTGGTAAATCCTCTCACCCCTGCACTTCTGACCTACACCCCAGTTCTACAGAAAATAATAATTAAAAAAAAATAGTACCTCGTCCAGATGGATGCAACTGGCCAGGTACCTGGAGGGGAGTTGTAGTACAACACTACTGTACTCTCACAGTGCTGCTGCTCAAAGAGCCTGTCTCTGACTGAATGCCACTGTGTGCCACTCACTAATGCATCTGAATGCCTGAGAGAGCAAAACTCGCCTCAGCTTTTTGAGACTAGGAATTATATCTATGTTTCTGTTTGTAGTTCCTCACAACGTTCTTGGCCATACACCTTTTTTAAAAGGTTTTCCTTATTTTGGCAAGCCACCTTCCCTTCCGTCAGACTGGGTGCAGTTTTGGGAAACCAGGTATACTTTCACATATTCATGTCGGAATGTACGTTATGACTGATAACCTGCATTCTCTGTGCTGCTAAACCCTACAGTTCCTATGCCTCTTTCCTTCTCCAAGTGATAATGGCTCCTCCCATATTTAGCAGAACTTCTTGCTGAGCAGATACTGTCCTCCTGCCAGTCCCACTGTTTTTCTCTGAAATAACCCAACTTGCAACTCTCCATTAGCTGCTCAATATGCTTTTGAAAAAATGACATGCTTCCTCGTCCCAGGTTCCCACCCTCCTCCCTTGCAGGCTGTTTAAACTGGACTACCCCACTCACAATCCAGGGAAGTCAAAACACAAACACAATACTCCACTGGTTTCCCCTGCCCCTGCCTTTAGCACACCCTAGAAGAATGTCCTTTTGTCAGAGGACCCCCCCTGCAGTTCCAGGTAGGGGAGGAAGGGTACAGCCAAACGCTCCCCCCTGCTGTTACTGTCCCCACAGAAACTGTGCTCTGTACTGCTATAGCGGATCAAAGGACAATGCCAAGGTGTGGAAGAGGTCACTACCTGTGGGTTTTCACTCGTACACTCAATTTCCGTATCAGTCAGGCTCAGGGAACAACTACAATGGAGTTTAACACACAGGAGACTGGGAGAACAAATAGTTTTTAAGGCCCAAGTGGCTGGCTGCCTCACCCCAGAGAGTACGCATTTGTCCAGTAGTCCCAAACAATTGTCCATTGGCCTCCTTCAGATTAGAGTGGCACGTAGATGTGGGTGACAATTAAGCCCTTTGAAATAGTCTTTTGAAGAACTTCAAGCTTCAAGTTTCGAATGCCACACCAGAAATTGAACAAGATCACAGGATCAAGCAATCTGTGAACACATCCAGATTTTGGCAGTCACGTAATTTTTCACTTTCTAGAATTTCTTTTCCTCCTGATGAGCCACTGCATCCATTCAGATCTAGTGAGTGGGTCTTACTCAAGACCTGGCAGAGTGGAGCTGCCCAAACCCAACTGCTGGAGAAATGTCGGCCTTCTTGGTGGTGTTAACCATACACACTTCCTTAAAGTTTAAAGATATAAAACCTTAGGTACATTGTTCTACAGTACTGAAAGGCAGTGCCCTGGAGACCAGAACTCATTGGTCTCAAGAACCTGTTGAGTTCTTTAACTGTGTAAGAGCAAGACAAAGGCCTGATCTTTCTCTTTTGGTAAATGTGGATTGACTTGTATTAACTGTCAGGCATTTGACTGTAAAATGACTGAATGACACTGTGTGATTGTATGTTTTACATTTTATATTGTAAGATATTGTTTCTTATAATGACAGTAGGGGCTTGTCCTATTGATCACCATAGAAATGGTGACAAAAATTCAAAGTGGGAAATTGACACTGGATCCCCCAAGCCTGGTGAAAGGTGCTGATTTTTGGTGTCGTGGTCCCTAGCGAGCACAGCTGGAGGACTGGCCACACTGGCATCCGAAAGTGGCTGGCAGCAGCATGATTTCCTACCATTGCTGCTCCAACATGTGCAGGTGGTGGCTGGCATACTGGCACATGCACCTCTCTAAAAGCAGCAGCAGTGGTGGGAGTTCCCACCCAGCACTGGAGCATGCTGCCTGTGGGCAGTCCCTCCTTGGAGCAAGTGGGGTTTGAGTGTTGGAGTCCCAGAGGCTCTAAGACCTGCACCCCCAAAAGCTCCAGGAGCTACGGGAGTTTCCCATCAGCTGGCCAGAAATGCTGCCTCTGGGAAGCACCAGGCCACCGTGCATGGTAGTTTCACACAGGGCCATCACAATGGACTAGGCTTGATGGCCAACCCCAGCACTGGCCAAGTTTAGGCGCTGAAGACCTCTACTGTGCCAGGAGTCGGATTGCCAGCTCCAGCAGCATGCTACTTACAGTGCCCAGGGTCCAGGGAGCAATGGCAGGCAGCAGTGGTTCCCCTTTCCGGCCACACTGCCCTGGGGCACTTGCCCCACTGGCACTCAGGGGCAAGGTCACCCCATGATGGACCAAGCGCTGCGAGAGGAAGCAACAGCAAATCCTGTGGCCCAGGTTTACATCTGCAGGTAGAAGCACTGGGCCCACTGGGCCAGCTCCAGTGCTGCAGCTCCCTGACCCTGCAGGTAGTTGAGTCCCATTGCGTCTTGGGCCAACATGGCAGGCTCGTGGTGGAGTACACCCCGTTGCAGCTAGGACCCCTGTCCCAGTGCTGCTGCAGGCTACTCCTCTTTGCCCATTATTGCACCTGGCTCTGCTGAAGAGGCACAGGTGCAGAGGCTGGTTCCAGCCCACGAGCCTGCCCTGACCTCAAGGCATGTCAGGTCTGTGCAGGTATCAGGTTTCCCTTTAACATTTAGTGCCTGGATTGTACTGATAAAATGGACTAGTCAGGTTCAAGTTCAGTTTACTAGTTCATTACTCCAATGAAAACTGAAATGAACTGATGGGTACTAAACAGTTCAATCAGATGCTTAGGATTGAAAATGGTCCAGTCAGGCTTGTAGGATGCTGTAGGGTAGGGGAAGAGTTAGCAGGGTTTTCCACCCTTTCCTCGGTGATGGGCCTCTGCAGGCCTATGTGCGTGCCTGATAGCGGGTGCCTGAAGAGGGGCTTAGTGGGGCACAGCATAGTGTAGCAAGGCAGCAATGCGAGAGCACAGGCAAAGCGCACAGCAGCAGTGAGAGCACGTGGCAGAAGACCCCGAGACCACACCAGAAAGCCAGAGAACGGGAAGATTTGCCGGGGACTAGCAGGTCTGCCAGCCTCCTGGCCCCCCGGCCCCCCTTGCCTGCCCTGTATCTGGTCGCCTCACTGCAGAAAAATGAATTAAAAGCCCGTCAAAGCCACCGAGGGCTTCAGGACTCGTCTTTACCCATCTGCCTGAATCATAGGAAACCTGCCCTGGTGCCAGGCTAGTACTACAAATGGGAACCCTAAAAAAGAATATAAGGCAGGGCAGGAGTCAGCTTAGACCATTCTGTTCCTGGCCTCTGAAGAGAGGAGGAGGATCAGCAGCCAACCTCTGAAAAAGGAGAAAAGTATCCAGCATCCAGCCTCCAAAGAAGAGAAGCATCAAGCAGTCGACCTCCACAGACTTCCTCAAAGACCTGCCTGCCGCACCTCCCTCTGACATTGGCTATGAGGAGCACCACTGGCCTCGATGTACCCAAGAGCTGCTGTGCTATCACAGTTCACAGTGCAGCTCCTTGAAGCCACAGGGTGGAAGCTTACCCTGTGCCGGGCCATCATGGTGAGCTCTGAGTAGCAGCTTGCCCAGCAGCTGCTGGACCCAACTTCCTCTGCATCGCTACACCAGTCCCTCTAAGGAGAGCTGGGTGCAGCAAGCCTCCAGGCCCACTGAGGCCAGCTGCGGCTCCCAGAGCCCACTGGCCCACAAGCCTGCCCTGACTTCAGTGCAGATCCAGTCTGGACAGGCCCCTGGGGTTATCCCTTTTCAATCTGGTGCTAGGATCACCAATGGACCAATCAGCTTTGAACTTTCCAGTTCCACTCAAGCCTCTGAATCCACTGTGCAAACAGAAAATGGAGCAAGCTGACTGGTGTTTAACCAGTGCCAATCAAACAGGATTGAAAACACAATCCAATTAAAGTTGCAGGGCAAGGATCCTGAAGAGGATATAAGCAGGGCAACAGCTTGAATTCATTCAGCAGATGGTCTCCAAAGAAGATTCATCAGATGGTTTCAAAGATCCTGCATATGACCTTTGTAAACTCCACAGACCTTTGTAGAATTTAGACCTCTGCAAACTTCCAGACCTCCACAGACCTTTGTAGAGAACTGGCCACCACACCTGCCTGCCTTGGGCCCTGCCTCTGACACCACCTAAAAGGAACACCAAAGGCCCCAGACCAGGTGTCTCAAAGAGCTGTTTGTTGTTGGGGTAGGCCAACAACTCACAAAGAGCTGTTAACACTGGTTGTCTCTAACACAACCTCCTGGTGACTGGGAGTGACTAGCACTACTGGCCAGTGTTACCAGCACAGTGGACAGGTGACCAGCACTCAGTACCTGGGTCACCTCTGAGCCTGAATGTCGTCTTTCAATTGTGAGCACTTCCGTGGTGTCTTACAATTGTGAGCAAATGGGTGAGAACCCACAAACAGTGACCTGTCTCCCTCTCTCTGCATTGTTTTAGCGTCGTCATTCCCATCTTCAAAAGGACAGCAGTCTCAGAAAGCTTCATCAACAGGTGCTGTGTGGCTGCTGCAGACAAGTCTTTCTCCTGTAGCAACATCTACAAGACAAGCAAACTTATAAATAACTGCACTGTTTTCCTTTTTTCAACTTAGCTATGACCTGACACTGGAAGATGGATAAGGTTTTTACACTTAGTATAACAATTGTACAACGTGAATAGCATGCACACATATAAAAAAGAAGGGAAAAAAGGGTGGAACCCTAAGTCATCTTGGAAGCCAAGGCCCTTAATGATTGGCTGACCAATCACAGGTCATATACAGACCAGCTACCTTCAATTTCCGGGGTTACCTCTAGAGAGTAGAGAAGAGTCTCAGTTTCAAAGGGGATATACCTAGGTCCAGGACTGCACCTACCAGTTTGACAACGTTGTTTCTTCTGTCTTCAGAGCTGGTTGAGACTGAACCTTCAGTATGAACAATACCTGGAAGCATCATTCACAGTGATGAGAAGTCTTCATGATGCAAAAAGGAAAAACTGCACAAAATATGGAGACTTTCATTTGGTAATTCTGTCTTTAAAGCAAAGGTTCTCACAATGTGTTCTGGACAAGTTACGTTACTATCACTTGGGAATTTGGGCCCCACTGAATCAAGTGATCCTGATTGAAAAGTTTTGGTAGTCACTTTCATGTCTTTTCCTGTACTATGAAGAACAAGTCTCCCAAGATGTCACTTTGGCATATAGATTATTAAAAGCTGAGGTCAGTAAAGGCCCTGCAGGCTTAGGACAAACTTTTTTTTAAAGATTTACTTATACATACAAGCTGGGGTACAGGCCAGAGGCATGGGGCGCCGAGAGGGTTCACCAGAGACAGAGTGGGGAGCAGAACAGGCAGATCAGAAATACACTGCTGAGGGGAGCAGCAGGCAAGGCAGGAGAGGTCTGCCGCACCAAGTGGAATTCTCCCCGGCTGGGTGTCGAACTCGCATCGTGCGCTGCCGACAGCTCCACAGCGCAGCGCTCAACCGCTGCACCACCAGGGAGGCCCCTTAGGACAAACTTTTACCACTCCCTTAACTACCTAGGAGAATGAAAATTACCCAGATTGAGGTTATCTCCAGAAATAACTGATATTGGAGAAACCTATTTCTATTGGGTGGGCAACCGCCCAATCATACAACCTTTGATCCCTTTGTCATCTGAATTCCCCCTTCTCTCCTTGAACTCACAAGGTCCCTTTTTCATTTTGTAGCTCAGGATAGAAAACATTTATTTTGTCCCATGTACTGTAAAATGTGCATCCATGAAGAGTGTCAGTATGTAATTAAATGTTTTTTAAAAAAGATTTTATTTTTGTGTAGACGAACCGGGGTACAGGCCAGAGAGGATTCACCATAGACAAAGTTGGGAGCAAAACAGTCAGATCGACTGAAATACACTGCTAAGGGGAGCAGCAGGTGAGACAGGAGAGGTCTGATGCACCGTAAGTGGGTTAGCTCCCTGGCTGGGGAATCAAACTCAAACCTTCACAGTGGTAGCACTGAGACTTAACTCCTAGGTCATCTAGAGGAGCCCTAAATTTATTCTTTTCTTGTAATTTGGCTGATGTTAATTTGACAGCTTTACCTCCCCAAGTTGGGTTCTTTGCCCCTACAATTGTTTCTTTGCCTGCAAAAATTCATTTTGGGCTCTTTCAGTGATTTTCAGATATTCAAACTTAAATGTGCCTTCATGATTCAGGAAGAAATCAGTAAGAAATCAGTGAATTTCTGCCTTTTTGAAGGGGCCTGTGAACACCAAATCTAGCTTGTGACTTGTTTTTACATGACCTTAGAAAAAAGGTTTCACATTTTTAAAACATTGCTAAAAATAAACAAAAAACCCAAGTAAGAACACATGACTATTAACAGTATGGCCTCCAAAGCTTAAAAAATTTACTCTTTCTGCCTCTTTCCAAAGTCTGCTCACCCCTTCTTTTAGATTGTGGTTCAGGAACCTTATTATAATTTGTATTAAACAACTACATTGCTCCTATAAAAATACTCCAACATACCAATTTATGGTAGAATAAACTCGTTCCTCTAAAAAAGAATGTACTGAGTTGTGTTTTTCTATTAGTGAAAATTTAATTCTGCACTCCTTTTATTGATTGCCCACCCTCTGGAGAGAAACAGGTACCTTCTTAGTTTCAAGTGACAAATATTTTTTCAGAAGATATAAAGAGGAGTATGTTAAATTTTTCTTTCAGTCCTCAAGAAGGCGTTAAAAGAATTTTTATGTATAAAAGTTGTAGCACATGAGTGCTGTAATCAAACACAAATTAAGGGACTAATTATTTAGTATCCCATTATACTCTCATTCATTTATCCCTGTGCCCTGATAAAACAATTTGGTTGTTCTCCATCTCGCCCCCCCCTTTTTTAAAATCAAAATAACGTTGCTTGGGCCTCCCCGGTGGCACAGTGGTTAAGCGCTGCGCTGTGGAGCTGTCGGCAGCGGCGACACGAGTTCGACGCCCAGCCAGGGAGAATCCCACATGGCGCGGCAGACCTCTCCTGCCTCGCCCGCTGCTCCCCTCAGCAGTGTATTTCTGATCTGCCTGTTCTGCTCCCTGCTCTGTCTCTGGTGAACCCTCTCACCGCCCCACGCCTCTGGCCTGTACCCCAGCTTGTATGTATAAATAAAAAATAAATCTTTAAAAAAAAAAGTAACGTTGCCACGCGTAATCCCGTACCGTTCATTTCATCCAGCAATTCGTTGAAGGATCTATGCCAAGAGACTAGACACACCAATGGACAACACCAAGCCACTGTCTATATGAAAATAGAGCTCTGATCCCACACCATGGGAACCAGTTCAGGAAATCAACTTGCTATTTTCAATAATAAAAAGTAATAAAAAGTTATAGGAAGTCAAACCATTATCTGCAGCAACCAAGTCAAGAAAGTCAAACAGCCTCTTAACAATTTACCCCCAACAGCCTGGAAGTGATCAATGACTGACAACTTTCTTAAATTTGGCTGCTGCTTCCAATCAGGACAACAGAAATCCAAATGGTACCCCTAACCAATCTCTTGGGAAGCCCCACTTCTAGTTCGCCTACCTGCACCTTCCAAAAGCTGACAGCGTCCTTCACACCTGGAGCCTTCCCTTTATTCCCATGCAAAGTATTGCCACTCCTCCGCCTACCTTTGAGCTTCTGCCCAACACAGGTGATGGTGCTGACTCCATTGCTATAGTGAGCAGCTCTAAATCGGCTTGCTTTTCTCATCTGGCTGGTCTATGCTTATTTTCAGTTATGCTGGAGATACCACTGAGATAAGATCTGCCCTGCCTGCTGCCAGGGACCCCAGAAATCAGCCAGTTGTGGAGTCCCCAGAGTCCCCTGAACCTTGCAGTTACAATACTGATGTGGTAAGTGAGCTCTGGACCTAAATTTCACTCTGTGTTGAGTTCTTTGGATGTTTATTCTCAGCTGGGCACTCAGGTTTTGTTATTGGTTTCCATGTGGTTGGCATCCTTACAGAGGACTTTTTTTTTAATTCTTTTCTGCTGTCTCCTTGTTACTGGTTTTATGTTACGTGGTCATCAGGAGCATCTCAGGTCTGAGAACTCTGTTGAGCTGACCTCAAAAAAACTGGTGCTTTTGCAGGTCCCATCAGTCTGCAGTTGCATAAACTCTGCTATGGGTCACCGGTAATACTAGATGAGATTCTCCTGTCTTGATTTTGTGTTCTGAGAACTTAGCTTTGATTCCAGGAAACTGTTCCATAGGTCTGTCTTGTGTGGGCGCAGGTTGGGGTCTGCATTTGCTAACTGTCAGGCTGGGGCTCAGATACTCCACTGCCTCCTACCCACCCTTGACCGTCACCAGCTTTCATGGGGTTGTCTTAGTCCAAATCCTCTCGTCTACCTGCAAAAACAACTTTTCTGTGCTCTTCATTTATACCCTTATCCTTGTGCCAAACTTTCTAAATGGCATCATCATGCCAAGGATGACTTGGACATGCAGGGTCCAATCTGGGGAGCATTATTTATTCAATAAAGTGTTTCTCAGGCCCAAAGGGCAGCCTTTTTTCACTGGTACACCGAGGCCGCCAAACAAAATTCTGAATTAAAACTGGCTTCATTAAAAGGTTATTTGACCAAGGCTAATGAGTGATTTGGCAAACTTAAGCAAGAACAAATTAGGCTCATTTTGATGAGTTCTCAGTTCTCCCTCACTACCCTTCTCCTTCTGGACCCCTCTCCTGAGCCTCCAGGGCCCTCCTTCCCATGTCCCCTTGTTAGATTTCCTACCTTCTCCAAACAACTCTCCTAAACCCCCCCAAGCACCAGGTGCTTCTAAAGAGCAATTCGTCCTATGAATCAGGTATGTAGACAGCTGTAGAATTTACATCGTGAACCTCAGCTGAACTGAAAAATAAAAGTTTTCTTAAACCCAAAAAATACCAGCAAATACAAAAGAACTTAGAATAGTTTTGGGACATATAACCTGTAACTACTAATCTAGATTCATTTGTGCACCTGTTGATCAGACATGAGATTCTGAGTCCCAAGTGACACAAGCTCATTGGATTGAACAGGAAATGGATCTAGTGGATCCCTCTTTCCTCAGTAATCCTGAAGGTCAAAAAATGGCTAAACATGTAGATTAAGATTTTCCTGAATTTTATCCCCCAAACATTTCCAGTTAAAATCTATTGGACCGTACCTTAATCACAAAAACAAGTTAAACAAAGTCCAATGACGGGAGATTTTCAGGGAAGACTGAAAAATACCTTCAGCGGACATTCAGGTCAGTCATTTCACCTTGTTTTGTCAGTGAAACTGAATCAAACTGGAGAACTCATTTGAAAACAGACATTAGAATGGGAACTAGTCACCAGGTGAACTAAAATAGCTGGCAAACATTTTGAGAAGGGATTTAGAGCAAAAATGAGGCAGGACCCAAGACCCAAAGCAAACTTGCAGCCTGGCACATTCAACAGCTAGGTGGCCACTATTCCCCAACCAGGGGTGTTTGCAGATCTTCTACCCCGGAGAAACGTGGTATCCCGTCTCACACAAACAGGTAAAAAAGACAAAAGAAAAATCCCTCAATTCAGATAAGAATGCTCCAAAGAAAGGAAAAAGGCCCAATATTCTGTCCCATCGTTAAAGTGAATTATCCACAAATATTGAAGATCATCCCATCAACTGCTGGTAGGTCTCTTTCTACTTTAAAACCTGCCATCTTTTGTCAACCTGTTCTTTGGAGTGAGCATACCACACAAGCGGTAGAAATTTTCAAATAACCTCAAGTTTTCCTTATGTCCTAGCCCATTAACTACTCTTTGGGTTGTCCACCAAAACAGTCCTTTCTGCCATGTGAAGCACCCCTGCTAAATGGCGTTATGTTAAATGCACAGCACACACACAGAATTTTTCTTGAGGTACCGGAGGACTATTATAAGCCAGTTGCGGGTGCTCTAACTATACTTTACCCCTTTACAAAAGATGCAGATTCCACATAAAGATCACAAGCAATGTGGACTTGGGGAAAATTTGCTTTACAACTTGCAACACATTGAACTTTTTGAGAAATGACATGCAATATTATTCTCAGTAACAGCCAGTAGACATATGTATATAAACACATTTACATATATAAACCATACCCCCCCCCCAAAATTTAAGTATTTGACACCGTTATATATTGTTTAAAACAAAATATGGAGACCAAGTAGTCAGTGGAAAAACATCCTAAGCATTCTCAGCGATTTGAAGTTCCTTTAGATAATAACTGTGGAGCAAACTCACCAGGGTTAGCGCGAGGCCAGTTCGCCGGCGCTTCGGCCATGGTGCTTTCTTGGCTTCTCTGAACGCTTCTGGAGAGCATGAGGCTCTCGCCAACTGCGTTTTCTCTTTCCTGCATCCGCAGTTGGAAATTTTTTCCTCCTATAGGCAAAAAGTGAAGCCACTTACAGGGGAAATGTTCATTGCAAGCTTTAGGACCGCAAGACGCAAGACAAAAGACACACACCACACACAAGACACGCACATCACTCGTGTGTGGGAAGGACCAGGCTTGGCTGCTTATATGCAGCAAAAAGTAGGGCTAGTCCACACTCAGGTCCGCTTTATGCAAATAAGGGTTTCCGTCAGTGCGCTTTTGATTGGTGGAAAGTTTTTCAATTGGTGATTGGTCCAATTTCAGTTCCGGAAGCCTTTTCCTTGTGGTTTCATGTTCGCAGGGTGCATGCGCCATGTTGGAAGGATGTGGAAGGGTGGGTGGGGGAGAGCTGGTGTGGGAAGAGATGTGCCCTTCAGCAACCTCCTGGCTGCGTGGTTCATACTCAGACCTGGGTGGGTGTGTTTTGGCTTTGCTTTTGATATTACTGTCAAGTTCAAATCCTGGAAATTAGTGTGCTTAGATAGACCATGTTTAGTGTGTGTGGCAACCTTGATGCCCTTGTTCCCAGCTCCCGGTCACGTCACCATCCTGTACTTGAGCAGGTATCCAGGACCTCCATCCCTGTCGTCTCCTCTTCACGCCATCAGTCACGCAGTCACAGCCGCTTCATAGACTATGTATTTTTAATTCTATTTCATTATTGTTTTAGGTTGTTTCATTTTTATTTATATGTTCCCCACCACCATCTTTGTATCTTCTTCCCCTTTTACCTCCTTCTCCCTCCTAACTGCATAGCCCTCAGCGTGTTTACTGATGTCTAACTGGGTTTTTGGAAGTGTTTTTAATGTTACTGAATCTTCTACACTGTAAATGTCCAATATTTGTTTTTAATTGTCCCAACTTAGTTTGCTGCACATAGTTTTCTCAATTTCCTTTCATTTTGTTGAGAGTGGTCGCATTCTTCCTTTCTTATGGCTATATAATATTCCATGGTATGGCTATAGAACATCATCTTACTTCAGTTATCCATTGATGGACCTTTAGGCTGCTTCCTCTTCCTACTTACAGTAAATAATGCTGCTATGAACATTGTGGAACATATAGGGTTTTTGTGTTGAAGGTTTCATAGTCTTTGTATACATACCCAAGAGTGGGAATATTTGGTATTTCCATTTTTTAGTTTTTTGAGGTAAATCCAGACTGCTTTCCATATGGCTGTACCAGTTTACAACTCCACCAACAGTGTAATGGGGGTTCCATTTTCTCTTCATCTGACACTTGTCATCGAGGGTGTTTTTAATTTGTGCCATCTCACAAGTTTAAAGGGTATCTCATTGGTTTTAACCTGCGTCTGTTTTATTAGAAGCAACAATGAACATTTTTTCATGTCTGTTGGTCCTCTGGATATCTTCTTTGGTGAATAGCCTACACATTTTAAAAATCTGTCCTTTTATCCCTAAAACAACTTTTATTGTTCAAAAGGGGCCCTTTATCATTGGTCTAAACAATTGCAGCCATCCCCAAAACTGACCTATCCTCGATCAGCCACTGTGCTGACAGAACTAACAAGTAATTCCCATGCAGACCTCCCCTCCTCGAGGGGGAGATGCCTGTCTTCCCTCTTGAGGCTGGCCTGGGACCCTAAAAGAAAAAGGCCCTCCCCTGGGCTTCCTCAAATTCATCAATCTGATACATTGAATTTATCTATTTGCTGGTCATTTCTCCTTTGTCAGAAAGATCCTTGAGAGCAGAGTATGTAATTTACCCATTTTTTAATCCCTTAATTCAATACAGGTCCTGGTATATAGTCAAAAATTGATGTGTTTGTTGAACTAGCTATCCAACAATGGTTGATCCAATCTTGGTGCCTTCTACCCCAGCAACATGGGGGATGTCATGGGCTGAATGTTCCTACAAAATGCATATATAGAAGCTTCAGCCCCAATGTGGCTGTATTTGGAAGTAGGTTCTTTATGGAGGAATTGAGGTTAAATGAGGTGATAAGGGTGGGTTCCTGATCCAGTGGGATTAGTGTCCTTGTAAGAAGAATGCTCCTTGTCTGTTTGTCTGGCTCTCTGCTCAGCAAGGACACAGCAAGCAGGTGGCATCTGCAGAACACCACCCTCACCATAGCCACTGGGTGCTCTGGAACTTCGATCTTGGACTTCCCAGCCTCCAGAACTATGAGAAATAAATCTCTGTGGGAGCGACTTAGTCTATGGTATTTTGTTGTAGCAGCCAGAACAGAACAGTATGGGGTCCACATGGGAAGAACTACCTGTGGGGGAGCTCTTTCTCCTCCCAACTGCCAGGAGCTGAGACAAGTTCTTGAGACAGAAAAGTGTAAAGAGATACGCTAGATGCTCTCATCTGGCTGGAGTCAAACAACTGTCCTTTGAAACCACTTGTTAATACCCACCTGCACTCCAGGCCATTGCCCCCTGCAGGGGCTTTTGTTTTAGTCAGGAGTCTTTGGCTGCAAGTGACTGAGCTCTAAATGCACAGTGGCTTGAGCAAAATTGGAAGTGCATCAGTTTTCAGTCATACATTCCTCAAGATGGGTTCCTAGAACCCATAATGATGTCCTCAGAAGGTGTCAGCAGGTGATTTTGTTGTGAGGATATCAGGATGTTCTCACACACACCCGGAGGGTACAGCCTGCTCACACCCAGGTGACGCGGTGTGGCCTGTCAGGACCACTGTGGTAATTCGGTTCATTGTTGATGGAAATACTGATAGGGAGCTCATGACTGTGCAGAAATGGACAGGGCAGGGGACATGCCGGACACGGGCGTCAGGGACTTTGAGCTGTCAGGCCTCTATTTCTCTTCCTCTCTCTAATCTTGGTCTCTCATCACTGACTCTGTGTGTCTCTCCTGCTTGCCAGGCTCCAGCAAGAGCTCAATTGGGGTCCCAGGAAATCTACTTCTTGAAGACCTGGCAACCAAAGAGTGGGGGAGGGGGGAGTAAAACCTCTTCCATGTGAGCTACAAGCTACAGAGGGGTGGGGTGTGACCGGTTCAGCCAACGTCTAGGGGCACATTGGGAGCCGCCCCCTCTAGGCCACGTGCTTTGAAGGAGTACTTTCCAGAAGGCCGGTGCTGTGCGGTCATGTAGCGTAATGGCGCCCGTGCTAACCGGCAGCTGGGGCTGTTCATAGGGTACCTGCAGTAGGTTCTGTCCCTCATGGAGGAAAAGAGGAGCGCCAGCTGGAGAGGGGTCGAGAGACTTTCATTTATTTGCCGCCCACACACCAGCTCGCACGTTGCCATTGAAATAACCGTGGCGTGTGTTTACTTTCATATTGGAAAAAAGTTTACGGGGTAAGAGTAAAAAAAAAAAAACCTCTCCCTATTTCTTTCTGAACTAGAATAGTAGGTGCATGGAGCGTGTGAGTGGGAAGGAGGCTGTGGGGTAGGAGGCGCCAGGACTGAAAAAGAAGCTCTCTGTTGCCTGGAATGCAGACTTCAGGCCACATCGATAAGGGGCCCAAGGGGAAAGCACCTCAGCAGCCTGGAGGCCCCCTGAGCAAATACTGCTTTGTGATAAAATTTATTTTACAGGTCACAGAGTGTCCCATAAAGGAGAAACCCTAAATCTAAAAACAACACTCGCTGATGGGACTTGATTATAATGAAGCAGTTTGATGTGTTTATATGTAAAGGTGTCAGAGACTTTTGTTTATTTTACACATTGAAGGGGGTTGGTCTGTTGTTTGAGTTTGGAGGGCCCAGCTTGAGATGCTGGTCTCTGTGCCTGCTTCTTTTGGATTCCACCAAGGGTTGAACCCAGGGACTCTGTATGGAATGGTCGGAGGCAGTGACATAGGCCACTGGTCTGGGCCAGGACCAGAGCCCCTCCGGGCCAGAGCTGGCCCCCACCTGGACACCACGGGTTCTAGTGTCTGAGCAAACCCACTATGCCTGCCGCGCTGCAGACTGCACCAGAAGCAGCCTGGAGGGGAGAGTTGTCCTCCTTAATTCCCGTTTTTACTGGGTCTCTGGACAATGCTAGCAGGCATTCCAGCCAGCTTGTATTTCACCCTCCTCTTGTGACTCTAAATAAAACCCACTTAATGAAAGAAAAATAACTGGCTTCTAGGTCTATGCTCGGACCTATAAAGTTTGTCTTCAGCAGGCTGTCCATAAGCCCGCCAGCTTCTTGCTGCGTGGCTTTGGGTTTGCTGCACCATACTTCACCCCTCTGCAAGAAAGAAAGAGGGTCATATTGGATGCTATTGAACATCATCTCAGGGCCCAGCAGGCAGGAATACTCATTCAAATTCCTTTCTTTCACTTCTAAAAAGTCAGCTTTGCAATATGACTATGTCGCAAAGCCCCAGATAAAATTATGGAGCATGTCTGTTATTTTATGTCATTCCTTTCGCAGTAGCTAATCTACTTTGCAAAACATCCTGAATCTGGTGAAAGGGAAGAAAACTGTGAGCCCCAACCTTGCCTTTGATTCTAAGTTAGTTTTGTAGATTAGTTCGTTAGTCAGCAGCAGCCCAGCCACCTAATAACGCGCCTTTGTGCTCACCCCCGGAGAGCTGCCTGTCCAGCCCCAAATCTGCAGGAGGGGGATGTTTTCTATCAAAGTGTATCGTGCTAATAATTTTTAAAATTATCAATTTTAAATTTAAGTGAAAAGATTTAAAACTTTTAGCTACGAGCTGATTAACACTGAACACCACGTGCATCTTTGGGACCAAATTTTCGGATCTCTAGTCCAAGACTTTTATTTTCTAATGATAATGGTATATTTTCTTTCTTTTTTTTAAATATATATTTTTATTGTTATTTATGTCTTTTACATTTTGTATTCCCCTTGGGTAGCCCACCACCAATTCACCCGTGATCCATCTCCATGGTCCCTTGTGTTCTTTTCTATTCCATTTTGTGCGCTTTTCCTTCCCTCCCTCCGCCTCCCCCCACCCACCCCGCTGATTGTCTCTCTCCTATTTGGTTTCCTTATAGTCCTGTTATAAGTGAAACCATTCGATATTTTTCTCTTTCTTTCTGGCTTATTTCACTGAGTATGATCCCCTCTAATTCCATCCATGTCGCTGCAAATTGCATGTGTTTATCTTCTTTCCATGCTGAATAGTATTCCATTGTGTATATGTAGCACATCTTCTTGATCCAGTCATCTATTTTTGGACATCTGGGTTGCTTCCATACCTTTGCTGTTGTGAACAGTGCCGCAATGAACATACGGGTGCATGTATCCTTTTGGATTAGTGTTTTTGTGTCCTTTGGGTAAATTCCCAAAAGTGGGATTGCTGGGTT
>PVIJ01011015.1:21649-57146 GCA_004024925.1 Scalopus aquaticus
AGCTTTCCGTAGTGGTTGGACCAGTTCACATTCCCACCAGCAGTGTAGAAGAGTTCCTTTTTCTCCACATCCTTTCCAGCATTTGTTGTTGCCTGTATTTTTAATGTGTGCCATCCTCACAGGTGTGAGGTGGTATCTCATAGTGGTTTTGATTTGCATTTCCTTGATTATAAGTGATGTTGAGCATTTTTTCATGTATATAATGGTATATTTTCAACGTATTTAAGATTAGTGTCAAGTTCTACAATATAACTTTAAGCAGGAACTTTTAAAAAATTTTAAAAAGTTTGATATAACGTACAGATTGAGGGTCTAGCTTTCTTTGAGTCTTGATGGACTTTGCTTGACAATTTTACAAATACCCCACAATCGGGGTTTATTCTCTAGACACAAGTTTGCAGACTGTGTGGTCTGCAGGCTATTCTGGCCCAGACTCGGCACCACGCTGTTCTTGAGCTGAGTATGAATTTTACATTGTAAGTGGTTGTATAAGTACACGCAACATCTCAATTGTGTGTCTTGGTCCTCAAACCCTAAAGTATTTGCTCTCTTGACCCTGAGGAAAAAATGGGTTAGCCCTGCTCTCTCTGAAAGGGAGAGATGGCTTCCGTAGCGTTTCTGCAGTGCCCACGGACGGGACTGTGGAGCGCAAACCTGAAGCTCTGGTGGTCTAAAGGAGCGGGAACACAGCACAGAAGATGCCCCAGGGCTGATGTTTACAAAGGGGCCCATGATGAGGGGGCCAATTTCATCACTTGTCGGGGTGATTCAAAGTACTGATGCCAGGGGTTGTTCCTTTTGTAATAAAGCATGCTGAAAATCCACAGATACAGAGATATCAAATAAAAACTGCAATAAATATTCCAACAAAGAGCAGTGTGTCTGAAGACCCCGACCATGGTGGCTATTGCTGCCTCATCAATAAGTCCAACCTCATCCTGGGCTAGCTCAGTATTTTTCACTCCTGGTGTCAACTTGTTTTGTTCCATGCATATGTTGACCTGTATGTTTATAGGAAAATTCCCCAGTAGTTTCAAAGCGCTTTCGTGGGTAAGGTAAACAGTGGTGCTTGTCTAACTGTGGAATAGATAAGGTGCATGCATACCCATCGGTGCACTGAGACTCGGACATGAAAGAGATCCCCACCTCTTGAATGCTCCAGCTGGGGCCAAGAGAAATAGATACAAAGCAGCAGGCTTTACAAAGGGAGTTCACGGTAGCTCTGATAGTATGGAATAATATCTTTGAAAGTTTCAAAACACAGATAAGATGAACTCATTTGTATTTCTTGGGAATCGCTCTTTTGAAACAATGCGGCGGTCCAGTCAGGTTTAGGCTGTCCGGGTATGCAGTCAATACCGCCACCTGCTGGCTGAGTTGAGGAGAGCGACTTGTGCCGGCATTTCGTTTATAGACTAGTTAATTTATAGCACATCACCTGGAGCAGAGCGCAATTGTTTGACACTCTATTTCTTCTTGCCTACGCTGTCACAGAAATGTGTGTTTATTGGTGACTTTCAAAAAAATTTGACCACCTATATATTGGGATTGCAGATAACTACAAACCATTTCTAATTTATTTCTGAAAGTTATGGGAGTCATACATCTTGGTGGTGTTTGTAATGCCCTTTGTATATACCCCAAAATAAGACAACTTACTTTGTTTTTTCATTTCAAAAAAGTATATACGCACAGAGGACATAAATGAAGCAAAATGGAGGTGAAACTTACCAGCCGTCTGTATCTCACCCGGCGGCTTCCAGGGGTTGTGTGGGGCAAGAGAGGCTTAGAATTCCTGTGGTTACAGATGCATTGTGCTCTGAATTTGTTCTTCATTGATACAGGACACTGTCGTTTTAGTGGAGTTACATTGATTGCATCACAGTGGCTCCAGTGTTTATACCCTTTTTACTGCAAACCTTCCCCATACATGTACTGGGAACCACATCTTTAATCTTGGAAATAAATGTAACAGAACGATTTTGCTACTGTCTCTGAGAGATGGCTTCCCCGAGCATTGCTTTTCCCTTAGTTTTCCCACAGAGTACTTGCAAACGACAGGACATGCACGGAAGAAACTTGGATAAGAAACTTGGGTGCCATTAATAATGGGTCAGATGTTTTCCAATCATGTGTAAATTGTCTTAGAGACCTAGCTTTAGAGAAATCTCCATGAAAGCAGCCATTTTGTGTATTTTATGATTTTAGATCACCTAAAATACTGAATTTTGTACAAAATGATAATATCATGCTTATGCTTTCCAATGCATATAACTTGAAGAGTAGCATATACTTCTGAAGGCTCAATTCCTATTCAGGATTTTAGAATTACAAGTTAAAAAAATCAAATAACTCCCGTCTCCCCCCCCCCCACAAAAAAAAACAACTATGATTGATTTAGACTTTAACTTTTGTAATATTGGAAATTGGGAGTAGATCACTAACAGCACATATGTGTGAGCACACAAATCAAATATTTTGGTTAAAAACACATCTTGGTTAGTATCCACAAGGCGACACAACTTGCTTTCAGCATTTCTGTCTGCTTGGACTCGAAGTCACTTCTCAGATTCTTGGAGAATGGCCCAGGATTTCTCTCTCGGTGGTTAAAGTCTAGTTGGTGTGCTTGGCGTTTATACATCTTTACACATTAGTTCAAATGACTAGTCGCTAAGGTGACGGTATTGAAGTGTTGAGTGGGGGAGCCCATGCAACCAGCTGACCCAGTTCTTTTTGCTGGGAAATGGAGGTCCTGAGAGGCGAATTCAGTCTTCTGTACCATCAGACTGTGCTTCAAATGGACTCAGGGCCAGAAAGCAGGTTCAAATAAGTGGGTCTTTTGGACTCCACTGCTAACTGAATGAGTGAGTTTATGTAGCACTAACTAAAGTTTCCTTTTTTTTTGACTGTTCACACATTAATTGGCCCACTTTATTTCTAGCATATTTTAATATGATCTTAGTGCCTGTGGCAAATAATATATAGTAATGAATTCATCTACTTATAAAAATGCAGACACAATTTGCAATTGATAAAAGATCATTTTCTGAAATAAAATAAGAGATAGCTCCAATAAATACTGATGTATAAATATATGTCCTAGGGTAACTTTTAGAAAATTACCCACTTGTGGAAAAATTATATACATGTATTGTTTCTATCACATGTAACATTTCTGGAGGAAAGAAAAACAAAAACCTGTCAAGTGCCTGTACCCAAAACAGGAAGAATGTCCCCTTTGCACTTGATAGTTCTAAGTGTAATTTGAATGTTTTAATCCCCTCCCCCCCGTGCCTTTTGTAATGATAAAAATACTAATTAAAACATTTTAAAAATAAGGCCATTTCCTGAAATGAACTGTTATTCACCATATTTACAAGTTCTGGGGAACAGACATTTTTTGGGGGGAGGTAGAGATGTCTTGGGGAGGATTATTCTGTCTGCACAATGCTGATGATGCCAGCTGAGAAGAGAGGGAGAACCTGAAATTCTTTGAGACAGTACTCAGCTACTGAACTTGCCATCTCTTACCTCCAGATTTCTTTCTATATGAAATAATACATTTCCTCATTGTTTAAGACAAAAAACATTGATATCAGTTTACTTTCTGGTTGTCCAACTGACAGTAGCAACATCTTCTGGGATATGATTTCATCCCATTGACACTTCCCATATAAATGTATGCTTGTCAACACCAAAGCACCGGACTAAAAACTCTGGTGACTGGCAGTAAAGATCCCAGATAAACAAGGAGAAAAACACTTATCTATTGAAAACCTACGAAGTTAGGACCACTGCTTGGAGCATTAGTTTTTATTATGGAAGCACATATAGGAGGAGGAAGAAGGTTTTGCTGTCAGTATTTAAAAGGTGGAGGTAAAATTCAGTCAGTCCTACATGGGCAAATCCATATTTGTTTAACAGGAACATATCATGAGTCGGCTTTTTCAAAATTTGTATCTATGCAAGTTGTTTCAGGGGCCCTTATTAATATCACACAATGTGACTTCTGAGCAAAGAGGAGCTCTGAGGAATTGGTGCTGAAAGAAGAAAAAGGCAAGGAAACTTTAGCACGTGATCTACTTGAAAAGGGGATTAAAAATACTCCCAAGGAGGAAAAATGAGAACCAGACAAAAGGCAGTGGCTCCTTTCATCTCTATCTATCTCTAGAAGTAGCGGTAGAGGGAACCACAGCGCGGCTACCATTGAGGGCTTCTTCTGGACAAGGGTGTAGAGAGGCAGAGTGAGTCTGTGGGGGTGCAGTGGGGCCCATCCTCTGGAAAGTCCCTGGTGTCTGTGAAATTGAGGGCACATCTGAACTCTGACCTTTGGTGCCCCCCCCACCCCCTGCCCCGTGTGCTGAGCCCTGGCCTGCTTACAGACCACCTGCTGGAGACCTGGGGGCCGGTCCCTCCTGCTCGCCAGGTGCATGTCTAAGTCCATTGCGGCGATGGTGCCTGGAAAGAAGAGGTGACGTCCTCACCCCAGCTCACCCGTGAAGGGTCTGAAGCCCCAGCCACGAACTTTTGGGAAGTGAGGCCTTGTAAGAGAATGTGGAAATGGAGTCTGGAAGTACTGGGACCTTAGATCAGCTGTCCTGGGAGCTGGCTGAGGGGGACTGGCGTGGATTTAGCACAGAGCTTGTAGGAAGCCGCCCAGCATCCAGCTCTGTTTTTATTTGTTTTTTTTTTTAATGAAGTATTATTGTTTTACATATTGTTAATTTTTTGGCAGTACAGAATTTCTCCCCTCAGGTGCTGGCACCTTAGTTTCTCACTACTAGGGCCTGCATAGTCCTCCTCCATAGCCGCTGTGGTCTCCCCAACCCTCCCGTCTCCTCCCTCCATCTTTCTCCCTCCTCCCCCTTCTGCCACTCCTGGATGCCCTCAGTTCAGCTTTCAAAGGTTGGTTTTAAAGTTTCTTGTCTGACTCTTTATTTGGTTTTTCTATATTCCACATGCGAGTGACACCATCTGGTATTGTCTTTCTCCTTTGGACTTATTTCACTTAGCATAATCCATTCCAGCTCCATGTTGCCACGAATGACATAAGTTCATCTTTTCTGATCACTGCGTAGTATTCCATTGTGTGTATACACCACATCTTCTTGATCCAGTCATCTGTTTTTGGGCATTTAGGTTGTTTCCATAGCTTGGCTATTGTAAATGGGAGTATCTGTCCCTGGAAGCACCTATTGGCTGCAGCATCGGTCCAAAATGCTGGCATTTGAATGGTGTGTGTGTGTGTGTGTGTGTGTGTGTGTGTGTGTGTGTGTGTGTGTGTTGTCAGCAAGAAGCAGGCTGGGGGATGAGAGCGCTTTCCCTATTTGGAAAAAGATGGCTTGTGCTTTCCAGACACCCCAGGACCCAGGAGAGGACAGGAACAAGCAATGTTTGTGAGCCTAGAATTGCTACCCATCTTCGGGTGGAGGCCTGAGCTAGTTCCCATGGAATCTGAAAAAAAGTGTAGGAATCAAGGCAGTTCCCCCACTACACTGTGTTTGTGGAGCTGTACCTACTGCTGCCCTCACTCAGACATCCGTTCTCTTACTGGGTGAATTTCTCAAAGCAGGGCCGAGCTTCTGTTCTGCTTTGTGTCTCTGTGACTTGGTGGAGAAGCTGGGGTCCAGCAATTCTCAGTAAATGTCAGTTGAAGGAGCAAATAACAGGCCAAGACAGACTGGGGACGCAGGTTGACCATGTGGGGGGCAGAAAATGGCAGAGATGAGCAAAAGGAGTCCCTGAAGAAACATCAGGGACTCCTTTTGAAATCCCTGAAGAAACAGCCTGGGTGAGAGAGATTGATTGACAGGTGATAATTTTACCCCTTTTGCTTACTTTCTGGCAGACCTGGAGAGATCATCCATCTCAAATTGCCCTTTCAGCTCAGGTTTCTTGCAGACCTCTTCCGGTCCATTCAGCAGCCCATGAAGTTCTGGCTTGAAAGTTGAATAGTGATTGCAAGGGAAAACAAATCGCCCACCTCCTAGGAACTGTGGCACACAGTAGGACTACGTCTGTAATACTTTGTACGTGAGAGTCCAACAAAGGGATAGCGTATATGAAGTTTGAAGGAGAAAGCAACTGACAATGTCACCGCTGAAGAGGTTTTTTTTTAATTTCCACAAATCAACCCTTGCCAGCAGAGAGTTTAATTTGGGCCTGTCTGGATTTTGACAGATTCCAACTGAACTAAAATCTTAAGCCACAGTAAATGTTAGTGCCTGGAATGGGGGCTTGTGAGACAGTTCAGGAAGATCTGTTGAGGTTGGATTTATCCATTTCACAATAAAATGGTGCTTATGTGGTCTTTCTAGAAGGCTCTGTTCAGCAATGATGACGTTGCCATTGGCCCAAGGGTTTGTGTATCTTTATACTTTATACTGTCCCTTGAGGGAGGTGCATTCCAGAAGTTTTCAACTATATTCAGACATGTCTATGTCTGGAAACGTGTGTGGGGTGGGTTGACACAGGCTCAGAACCCTCCTTGTGGCTTCCCTGTGACGGCCTTGGGCAGGGTCTCCACAGTTGCAGGCCCCTGGAGAGGCCCTCTGGCTTGTCCTGATGAGTCAGTCACAGCACACTCTCTGTCCCATGCAGCTGGTGCTGGATGCCCTTCCTGGCTCCCCGGGAAATGCCTGTCAGGCCATCCCCTTTCAGCCTGGAGCCTGAATGACCTGGGGAAGCAGAGATCCCTCTGCTCTGAGAGCAGCATCGGCCATATCTAGGTCTGGCCTGCGGCTCATTTCCCACACAACTGCCTGCCTGTTTTCTCCTCTTTTCTGCCATCCAGACATGGGGGTAGGGAGATCGTGGAGCCTCTGGGAAAGGGTAACATGGGGCAGGGAGTGACAGTAGAGAGTGGAACCCTCCCCTGCTCCCCCATCATGATCCATGGTGGACTGTGGCTTAGAAAGGGGAGGGAGGTGGGGGTAGTATCTGATGGGGGGGTAGCATAATATTACCTCAATTAAAGATTAAAGGAAATACCTTTATTTGTTTAAGCCACTGAGATACTAGAATTGAACATCAGTAATCATTGTGAGTTCGGTTTGAAATGAACAAAACTTAGGTACTTCTGGAAGTAAAAGATACCTCTGGCTGTAACTTCACACCAGCTCTATGCATCACATAGATACAGAAATGGTCTCCTGAAGTGGGGGTTGGGAGAAGGATGCATGATCATATGGTTATTGAGCTCTATGCTTGGGGTGCTGCCTGTGCATCTAGACAAAAGAGAGAAGCTATAGGTTTCAGCCAAACCAGATAAATCATGGGAGGCACTAACACCTCCAGAGATTTCAGGTTTGATAAAGGGAACCTGAAATCCATGAAGAATAAAAGGATCATATCTTCAATGGCTTCATGTCTGAATGAAGCTAGAAAGCCTGCCTCAAATATTAGCTTCACATAAATCTGAGATCGCGAAAGCTTTCAATAGGACACAAAAGAAGCATGACCATATCATAAGAGAACATGGCGGACTTTAAGAAATAATCCTGAAGGCACCATTGTTGGAAGTCAGGCACCCCACAATCCCTCTCTGGAACTGAGAGAGGATGGGCTCCACAAACAAAGGTGAGCAGGATAGCACACTTGCTACGGAAGACTGCTGTATGGCAACATGCCCCATTTTGGAACTGAGTAGAGAAAGGAAGGGATCCGCCATCAAGGTGAACTGAAGGCAGTGGGAAAGTGCAGCCTCTGTGCCATTGTTGGAAGCCAGGAGCCCCAGGACCCCCTTCCGGAACTGAGTGAATACAGAGGGAGGGGATCTTCAGGGACAGAGCCCATCAATGTCTCCACAGCATCACTACCATTGTGGAGCCTGGCGTAATAGTGCTGGACTTGGTCTGGCCATGCCACCGGTTCCCGACATCCCAGAAGGAGCACCCCAAGGAGATGCCTGCCAGTGCCAGTGGCATAGTTTCCCAATGCATAGAGCAAATTAGGAAACTAACAACAGGGAGAAGGAAAAATACAAATAACCAAACAAGCCCTCAGGGGAAGGACACACCACAAAAAGATAATCATCCATCAGAACTTAACAACAATGACATGGAAGAACTTCTCTTCCTGCCAGATAGAGAATTTAAAATCATCATGATTAAAAAACATAAAGACAACAAAAAGGAAAAGAATGATATGAGAAATATAATTAATGAACTGAAGAATGAAACTGAGACTTAAAGAAGAAAATGAAGGAAACACAGAAGATTAAAAGATTAATGGAAGAGCTCAAGAACTCTGAGAAAAGCAATGGAAATTGAATTGATGAAATGGAACAATGAATCAGTACTCTTGAAGATACAGAAATAAAAGAACCAAAAAAGAAAAGGAAAGAGAAGTACGAAGAAAAAAGAATGAAGAAACACTTCAAGAACTATCTGACACCATGAAGAAAGGAAATATATGATTTATAGGAATCCCAGAAGGTGAGGAGAGAGACCAAGGAACCGAGAAACTGTTCAAGGAGATAATCGAAGAGAACTTCCCAAGCATGAAGAAGGAGATGAAAATAGACGTACAAGGGGCCTCCCTGGTGGCGTGGCAGTTAAGCGCTGCACTGTGGAGCTGTCGGTAGTAGCGGCAACACGAGTTCAACACCCGGCCTGGGAGATTGCCACATGGCGCGGCAGACCTCTCTTGCCTTACCCGCTGCTCCCCTCAGCAGTGTATTTCCACAGATCTGCCTGTGCTGCTCCCCACTCTGTCTCTGGTGAACCCTCTCGCTGCCCCATGCCTCTGGCCTGTACCCCAGCTTGTATGCATCAATAAGTAAATCTTTAAAAAAAGAAGAAAATAGACATACAAGAAGCAAGAACACCATATTACCACAATGAAAGAAAAACTGCAGCAAGACACATAATAATAAAGCTTCCAAGAGTCCAAGACAAGGAAAAAATAATGAAGCTGGCAAGGGGGAAGAAACAGATAACCTATAAAGGAAAACCAATCAAGCTGACATCAGAATTCTCTGAAGAAACACTACAGTCAAGAAGAGAGTGGAGTGACGTAGTCAATAAACTCCAAGTCAACAAATGCCAAGCAAGAATACTTCACCCTGTAAAGCTCTCCTTCCTCTATGAAGGAAAAATATGGACCTTCTCAAACAGAATCTCCAGAAATTTATTACTACTAAACCCCCACTCCAAAAAATACTACAAGAAGTCCTAAAGCCAAAACCAACAGAGGAATGAATATGAAGACTAGAATAAGGCAAGGAATAAAATCACAAAAAGACAAAATGGCAGATACAGATGCCAATGTATCAATATTAACTCTAAATGTAAATGGAATAAACTCATTAATAAAAAGACAGGCTAACAGGCTGGATTAAAAAAACAAAATCCAATCTTTTTCTGTCTCCAGGAAACACATTTAACTACAAAAGATAAACAAAGACTGAAAGTAAAAAGGTGGGAAAACAATCCTACAAGCAAATGAATGAAAAAAGAAGGCAGGAACAGCTATACTTATATCAGATGAAATAGACTTCAAACTAAAAAAGGTATAAAGAGACATAGATATATACTACATTATGATTAAGGGGACAATACATCAGGAAGATATAATACTCATCAACATATACTCACTAAGTGAAGGAGCAGCAAAATATATAAGACTATTATCAGTTCTGAAAACAGACATTAGAGAAAATATATATATAGTAGGAGACTTCAACACTCCATGCTCACCAATAGGCAGATCAACAAGACAAAAAAATAAACAAAGACACTAGAGCCCTAAATATAGACCTAGACTTCATGGGCTTAACAGACATCTATAGGACACTGCACCCAAAAAAATCTAAGTACACATTTTTCTCAAGTGCACACGGATCGTTCTCCAGAATTGATCACATATTGGGCCACAAGACAAACATCACCAGATACATTAAGATAAAAATCAGTCTAACTATTTTCTCTGATCATAATGGCATCAAACTAGAAATAAAACATGAAAAGAAAGCAAGGAACCCTCTTACTATATGGAGATTGAAATCCACAATACCGGAAGACCATTGAATTAAAGAGGAAATCAAAGAAGAAATTAAAAATTACCTTGAGATGAGTAACAATGAGGACACAACCCTCCATAACTTACGGGACACAGCAAAAGCAGTTATAAGAGGAAAACATATATTAATACAGGCTCACATCAAGAAACAAGAAAGAACTCAAGGAAACAACCTAATTTCCCACCTTAAAGAACTGGAAAAAGTACAATGACAACAAACACACTAAAAGCCAGTAGAGGATAGGAAATAATAAAAATCAAAGCAGAAATAAATGAAATAGAATTAAAAAAATCCAAAAGATCAATGAAACCAGAAGTTGGTTCTTTGAAAAAATAAACAAAATAGACAAACCTTTAGCCAGGCTCACAAAGAACAAAATGGGAGACAGCACAAATAAATAGGATCATAAATGAAAGGGAGAAATTACAACAGACACAGCAGACATCAAAAGATAATCAGAGATCACTATGAACAGTTAAATGCAAACAAGTTTAATAATCTAGAAGAGATGGACAAATCCCTGGAACTATACAAACATTCAAAGCTAGATATAGAAGAAATAGAGCACCTAAACAGACCAATTACGAGCAGTGAAAATGAAACAGTAATCAAAACACTCCCCCAAAACAAAAGCCCAGGCCCAGACAGCTTCACAAATGAATTCTACCAAACATTCAGAAATGAACTAGTGCCTATCCTACAAAAAACTCTTTCAAAAAATTGGGAAAGAAGGAATACTACCAAATAAGTTCTATGAAGCCAACATTAACTAATACCAAAACCAAACAAAGACAACACAAAAAAGAAAACTATAGGCCAATCTCCCTAATGAACACTGATGTAAAAATACTCAACAAAATCCTCACCAACAGAATCCAACTATGCATCAAAAGGAAATACACCCACGGTCAAGTGGGATTTATTCCAAGGACACAAGCATGGTTCAACATCTGAAAATAAATTAATATAATTTAACACATCAACAAAAAGAAAAATAAAAACCATATGATCATATCAATAGATGCTGAAAAAGCATTTGACAAGGTTCAACATCCATTTATGATGAAGACCCTTGAAATTCTCGGGATAGAAGGAACAAAGCTTAACATTATAAAAGCCACATATGACAGACCCACAGCCAATATTATTTTCAATGGTGAGAAGCTGAAAGCCTTTCCTTTCAGATCAAGAATGAGACAAGGATGTCCACTCTTGTCACTGCTTTTCAATGTAATACTAGAAGACCTAGCCAGAGCAATAAGATAAGAGAAAAACATATAGGAATCCAAATAGGGAAAGGAGAAAGAAAACTATCACTATTTGCAGATGCTATGATAATATACATAGAGGACCCTAAAAACTCCACAGAAACACAAATCAAAATAATCAACCAGTTTAGTAAAGTAGCAGGATACAAAATCAACACACAAAAATAGTAGCCTTCCTGTATGTAAACAATCAATCTGAAGAATAAGAAATCAAGAAAACTATCCTGTTTATAATTGAAACAAAAAAAAAATCAAATGCTTGGGAATAAACCTAACAAAAGAGGTGAAGGACCTATACAAAGAAAATTATAAAACATTGTTAAAAGAAATAGAAGAAGACATAAAGATGGAAAACAGACCGTGCTCATGAACTGGAAGAATTAACATTATAAAAATGACCATCCTACCAAAAGCAATTTACAATTCCAATGCTATTCCAACAAAAATCTCAGTGACATTCTTTAAAGAAATAGAACAAATATTGATGAAATTCATATGGAGCCACAAAAAGCCTCAAATAGCCAAAGCTCTCCTGATTAAAACAAAGGAGAATGGAGGTATTATACTCCCAGCCTCAAATGATACTACAAAACCATAATAATTAAAACAGTATGGTATTGGGACAAAAACAGACACACAGACCAATGGAACTGAATAGAAAGCCCAGAAATAAAGCCACACATATATGGACAACTAATCTTTGACAAAGCAGCAAAGAATATGCAATGAAACAAGGACAGTTTGTTCAATAAGTAGTGCTGGGAAAACTGGACCACCATAAGCAAAAAAATGAAACTAGACTACTACCTTGCACCATGCACTCAAAATAAATAAAAGAATTGAACATAAGACATGAAACCACAAAATATATAGAAGAAAATACAGGTAAAACACTACATGACATACATCTCAGTAACATCTTTAAAGACTCATCCCCACAGCAAAGAATGTGAAGGAAAAGATAAACAGCTGGGATTACATCAAACTAAAAAGCTTCTGTACAGCAAAAGAGAAATTAACCAAAACAAAGAGACACCCTGCTGGTTGGGCAAAAATTTTTGGACTCTATACAACCGATAAAGGACTGATCACAAAGATATACAAAGAACTCATATGACTCAACAAAAACAAGGTAAACAATCCAGTCAAAAAATTGAAAGAACTTACAAGACACTTCTCCAAAGAGGAAATGCAAATGGCCATCAGGCATGTGAAAAAATGTTCAACATCCCTCATAATCAAGGAAATGCAAATCAAAACCTCAATGAGATACCACCTCCCACTAGTGAGAATGGCACATATTAAAACAATGGGCAACAACAAATTTTGGTGAGGATGTGGTGATAAAGGAACTCTCCTACCCTGCTGGTGGGAATGCAGACTGGCCAAACCACTATGGAAAGCTGTGTGGAGTTTCCTTGGACTACTTAAAATGGAGCTACCATATGACCCAGCAATTCCACTCCTAGGGGTTTACCCCAAGGACACAAAAACATAAATTCAAAAGGATAGCTGCATCCCTATGTTTATTTCAGCACTACTTAAAATAAGTAAGTCTTGGAAACAACCCAAATGCCCCAAACTACATGACTGAATCAAGAAGATGTGGTCTATATACACAATAGAATGCTATTCAGTTATCAAAAAAGATGAACTAATGCCATTTGCAGCAACATGGATGGAGCTAGAGGGATTATGTTCAGTGAAATAAGTCATAAGGAAAAAGAAAAATATTGGACAGTTTCACTTGTAGGAGGCATATAGGTGAACCAAATAAGGGATCAGGGAAAAATAATAATAATAATAATAAAAACAAAATAAACAGGCAACTAAATCAGAGACATTCTGCAGGGGAGGGGGAGGGAGAAGGATCAAAACAAGTGTGTGAAGAGCACAAGGGACTATGGAGATGGTGCACAGGTGAATTGGTGGTGGAAATTCTATGGGACTACACCTGAGAAAAGAAAGCAAACATTGTACAAAAATGAACAATGGGGGCCTCCCTGGTGGCGCAGTGGTTAAGCGCTGCACTGTGGAGCTGTCTGCAGCAGCGAAGCGAGTTTGACACCCAACCGGGGAGAATCCCACATGGTGCAGCAGACCTCTCCTGCCTTGCCCGCTGCTCCCCTCAGCAGTGTATTTCTGATCTGCCTGTTCTGCTCCCCACTCTGTCTCTGGTGAAGCCTCTCAGCACTCCACACCTCTGGCCTGTACCCCAGCTGTATGTATAAATAAATAAATCTTTAAAAAAAATGAACAATGATGTAAAATATATAAAAATAAATAAATTATTAAAAAAATGTACCATACCAAAGATTCAATAACAGGAAAAAAGAAAAAGAAATAATCCGAGAGCTGGAAAGTTCCTTCTAATTATTTTCCCACACTCGGAAGCCCTAAACCGAGGTGGTGAAATTTGAATAGATAAAACATCATTCTGAGAGTTCAAAAGTTAAAGGAGAATGTAGGAAAATATTTAGAGACTCATAAGCAAAAGGCCAATTTTCCTAGTACTGGAAATAGTGCTTACACATTATTAGAGCAAGTTTTAACAGTTTCATAGAAAAATGGGGAAAGGATCGAAATAGGCAGGACTTGGAAAAGTAAATCCAAATAAATGACTCCAGAATTTTTTTTCACTGTGGAATACTTCAGACCTATACTGAGGAGCTGCCTTTACCCAGCTCCATCCTCTATCAACTCATAAACAGTCTCATTTATCTACTTTCCCTGGAAATACCATTTTGCACCTATCATATGGACAAAGATTGTAAAATATTGACATATTTTGTGGGGGAAAGCATTGAAACAGGACATCGCATCCATTGTCAAAAGGGAAATCTCGGTTACTGTCAGCAGAGAGCAATTTGCTCTCGTCTCTCAAATTTTTGAACACTTTGACCCAGAAATTCCCCTTCCAGGACTTTTAATGCAGCTCTCCTTATATATGTACAATGACAAGTCTACAAAGTTATTCATTATTATGGCCAGTGATGGGAAATAAATGCTATGCCTTTGTAGTGATGAAAGAAAGGAGGCATCCGGGCTGATATGGAGTGAAAATGGAAGGCGTGGTGTGTAAGCACCCATTTGTACAAAATGAGGAAAAAACTGAGGTCTGTTCTCAGTGTGTGGCTGGGGGCTCTCCAGAAGGAAACCAGGTACTAGGGGTAAGGGCAGAAGGAGAGAGCCTGTTTTCCTCTGCATGTGCTTTTGAATTATGTGTCCTTTCCAAGCATAACTATTCAAACACAAAATTAAGTTAATTAAAAAGCAAGGCCTGGCCTCCTCCACCCTGTACACCTAAGCAAAGCTCACTCTTGTCTCCTGGCAGCCAACAAATAGCCAGAGAATGACTTCTCCTTGGAAATTAAGGAAAAGTGACTCATGTAAAAAGTCATCATCTTTCATATTAAAAAGAAACTACTCAGTGACCACCCCAGAGCTGGGTTTGTGATTGTAAAGGATTAAAATTCTGTGGAGAAAATCTCCACAGAGAAAACCAATAAAAATGAGAAAATATTGACACGTGTCCTGAGAAGTCACTATGAGGTGGAATGTGCCAAGTGCCAGACTTTGCACACGCACATTTTTTGCACAATCACACATGCACGTTCACATCCCACCCACACAGGCATTCACAACAGTAATTCACACACTCCAGCCACACACATTCACTGTGTCCTTACACACATGCACACTGACAATGCATAGCCATGCACACACATTCACACAGGTATTCACACACTCTGTAACACACATTCATGCACCCTCACGTCTGCATTCACACACAAGGCAGAGGCACACATTCACACACCCCACACATTCACACACACGCACATTCACACTCACATATGCATTTGCACGCACACATTCACACAAACCCACACACTCACACAGACATCCACACACACACACACACACTCATTCACATGTGTCCACACTCCTCTCTCGGCCACTTGGTTCCTTTCCCAAGTAGAATGAAATAACACACGATCCCTCTGAAGGCCAACCTGGCCCGGCCTTGCAGTCTTCGCCCCGCAGCTGAGGCTTGGCACTTGAGAGGAGTCTCTGTTTGATCAAATACCATGTGTTCTGAGCTACATTTTATTTTACAGCTTTCCAAAGAGCTGTCCAAAAACGCTCCCCACCCCCTTTCCACAGAGGAACCATGTCTCAGCGTGCGTTTCCGTATGAAAGGCGTATGCTGGGTGCCAACAAGGGGGACTCCTAAGGGGAGCGCTGGAGGTCTCCCCGGGGGTCGCTGACCCCTTTCCTCCTGGCACTCGCCGGGCACCAGCCTTGAGCTGCCTCTACAAGTGGGTGGTTGACTTTATGCCTTTTAACATGGACTTCAAACCTCCATTTGTACCTTTTCCTTATATTGTATGAATCGTCACAATTTAGTGGTGGAAAATTTCACGCAGCTAACACAGCTGGTTCCTCTCCATGACACGGGGACCCACTTACTGGGGTTCAGGCATCTGTGAGGCGAAAGGACACCTGCTGGTCTCAGTGCTAATTGATCAACACGTTTTCACAGAGCCCTTTTCATGGACCTGGGTGCTGGGTGGGAGGCTAGGGATGCAATGACAGATAAGAACAACAGGGTCCCAGTTCTTCCGAAGCCAATAAACTAGTGTGCAAGATTTATATTTCATGTTAAATGTTCCATCCGGCCTTACAGCTGCTGCTCTCCAGGCCCCCCAGGGCCTCCTTTCAGGGTCCTTAGTGTGCCCGTGTGTGTGTGTGTGTGTGTGTGTGTGTGTGTGTGTGTGTGTGTGTGTGTGTTTTGGGATGGTGATGGTGGGCAGGTCTCTTGGTTCTCCAAAGACGCCAAAACCTTTAGAACAGTGGTGGGGGCCCTCTCTTCTCGCCTCCCCACCCCCATCATGAATCACTGCAGCAGACTGGGAGAGTAACTAGCGCTGTTGAGGGCTCCCACGTGCCTAGTGTGCAGACCCACAAAGGTGCACGGGTCCGAGTCCCGTCTGGGGCGCACGTTACAATTAGGGCACCTTAATGACGTCAGTGACTGCACCATATACTGAGAAGTGAGCCCTTAGGCGGTCACGTGGTGGCATCACCGTCCTGGCGCATAGTTACATACGCCAGACGCGGATCCCACTGCACACTTCAGGGCAGGGAGTAGCCTGTTGGGACCCCCATCACTGCAGAATCATTCAGAATTATACCTGACTGTGCTTTTTAAATTTTAATTAATTAAATTATTTTTCTATATCATTGCTAATTTTTGGATAGCATTTGATTTCTCCCTCAGGGGTTGTCTGCGCAGTTTTGCGAAGCCACATCACTGGGGACCAGGGTCCCTCGTGCTCTCCCCTCCCCTGTTCTGACCCCTCTCCTGTCCCCACCCCCGCTGGATGCCTCAGATCAAGTTCTTCTGACCCTTTGTTTCATTTCTCTGTATTGTGCATGTAAGCTAAACCATCCAACAGTCATGTTTTTTCTTCAGACCTGTTTCACATAGCATAATCCCTTCCAGCTGCATCCATGTTGCTGCAAATGAGTTTATCTTGTTGGATTGCTGAGTAGTATTCCATTGTGTAGCTAGACCACATCTTTAAAAAATTTTTTTTAATTGTTATTATTATTTATGTCTTTTACATTATTGTGTATTCCTCACCACCAATTCACCCTTGAAGCATCACCATAGTTCCTTGTGCTCTTCCCCCCCATTTTGAGCCCTTATCCTCCCTCTCCCTCGCTGAATGTCTCTCTCTCTGGGTGTCTCTGCTATAAGTAAACCCATTCGATATTTTTCTCTTTCCTTCTGGCTTATTTCACTGAGTATGATCCCTTCTAGCTCCATCCGTGTTGCTGCGAATTGCATGTGTTTACCTTTTTAATTGCTGAATAATATTCCATTATGTATATGTACCACATCTTCTTGATCCAGTCATCTATTTTTGGGCATCTGGGTTTTTTCCATTAGACCACATCTTCCTGATCCACTCATCTGTTTGGGGGGCATTTGGGTTGTTTCCATATCCTGGCTATTGGAAATAGTCCCACCACTATGGAAAGCTGTGTGGAGGTTCCACAAAACACTAAAACTGGATCTACCATGTGACCCAGTGATTCCACTCCTGGGAATTTACTCAAAGGACACAAAAACACTAAACAGAAAGGAAACCTGCTCCCCTATGCTTATTGGCTGTGCTTTTGTTCCCTTTGAAGATGAGGCAGCGCAGACCTGAGGGGGTAGGGTCTAGTCCCAGACTGGTAATTGGCTCAGGGGAGAGTCCTGGGCAGGGATGTTTGGGAACCATTGCTATAAATCTGATCAGATGTGTAGGTCCTGCTCCAGGTTATTGGTGGCCTGGACAGAAGCAGAGGGTCACCTGCCCTTTGGGCTAGAGGCTTTAGCAACCATCCTGGGTCTCCTGTGACTCCTCTCCCTCTGTGACAGTGACAGGAATGTACCACCAGGTCCCACAGGGCAGAGTTGAGGGGGCCCTGACATGGGTGTGACAAAGTGAGGTTTTGCCAGAGGGCGAGCCGCTGAGATTTGGGGGTTGTCTGTTCACCCCAACAGAAATGTGGTTGCTTCTGACCATTTGGGACTTCTAGCCTTAGAGTATTTGGGCCCTTGAGTTGGAGGCTGAGAGGGAAGCATGTCAAACATCCCCTCCTAGTAACTATTCCCTTCGCCTGCAGTTACTCGTTGTCAAGATGCGAGGGAGGATTTAAAGCGAGGACCCCCACATCCCCGCAACCAGGGGCAAGCTGAGGTGAGGGGTGATTAGTGGGCCTGGGGCGGTACTCACAGGTGGGCAGACTCTCATCCTATTGTGCAAAAAGGAGGTAGAGATTTCTGGAATGCCTTCTATGGCCTAAAATTAGGTTCGCAACCTTGAGAAATAGCCAGACTTTTTTTTTTTTTTTTAAAGAAAAAAATTCCAAGAAAGGGGAGAAAAGTCAGTGAAGGGGGTCAGTTGTTTGGGGGTGGATGGAAACTGGCCATTTGGTGGCTATTGTAATGTAGTCTATACTGATGTCAGAATATCAAGTGGTATGCCTGAAACTAAGCAAATAAAAGGAAACAAACCAAAAACAAATTCTTTCTTTGTTGTAACACTATGAACCATCATAAAGTTATATATAAACACCCTTTACTAGTCCATCCTATAATTATATTATGGAATTCTATAAGCATAAATTTATAATGATTTATATATCAATTACATGCATGATTCTATACCAGATCACTGTTTTCAATGTGAATATGGTGTTGACAATTAGGATTTACTCTTCCCTTTGTTTTTAATTTGGTATGACCAGGTTATCATCCTCTAGAAAATTCTATTCTCCCATCATTTCTGTCCATTCATATCACCAGAGGTTTTTCTGGAACACTCTGCTATGTTGCCTGACCTTTTCTTTGTTCAAAGTACCATCTGTATATTTCGGGGTTAGGCAAACCCAACCCACAACCCACAGCCACAACCCACACTGTCAGCTGCTCACTGTACATCCTCACAGTCTCTCTGATATAGAGGGGATTTGGTGAGAATTTTTTTTTTTTGGTGATAAATTTATCTTTAGCATCAGTCAGCTGGACTCAGTTTAGAAGATCCCAGTTTTGTTGGCAACACCCAAAACATCATGGGCAGGAGATGGTTGAACCCATAACATCTGTCCATCTGATCAGCTGTTGACCTTGGCCAACTCAGTGTCACAGAGCTTCTCCATTGACTGTTTGCTCTGGGCTGATTGGCCTTGACATTTGCCATAAACATAGGAGTGTGCTGTCTTCTCTCCATGGCTGACTCAGGATCGGGGCACTTGGTGACAGCATAGGGTCAAGTTAGTGTCTCCTGGGGGACGCTCTTCCTAGGGTACTTGGGCTGCCTTCCAAGTCATAATGTCTTGGCCATCAAAAGGTGGATGATCTTTTTTTTTATGTCTTTGGATCATTCAGCACTTCTTTCTCAGCCTTCATAGCTTTTGCTTTTGCTTTTGCTTCGAGAGGAGCAGGGACGTCCTTCTTCACATTTGGCATGGTATTTATGAAAATCACTACGTTATTGGGCCTCTGTGGTGGCGCAAGGGCTTAAGCCTCAGCGCTATGAAGCTATCCGTGGCCACTGCAGCACGAATTTGATACCCAGCCAGGGAGCTTCCCACATAGCACAGCAGACCTCTCCTGTCTTGCCTGCTGCTCCCCTCAGCAGTGTATTTCAGTAGATCCACCTGTTCTGCTCCCCACTATTGCTAGTGAATCCTTTCACCCCCCCCACCCCCACACCTTTGGCCTGCAACCCAGCTCTTGTATGCATAAATAAATCTTAAAAAGAAAAAAAGAAAATCACAACCTTATTTTGTAAGTACATTTTATTAATATATTACTGGGCCCAGTCATGCCCATTTATTTCTGCATTATGTATGACTATGTTCACTCCACATTCACCAACCTGAGTAGTAAGTGTGATAAAATCTTAAGGCCTGCAGGACCTAAAATATTTACCATCAGACTCTTTACAGAAAAAGTTTGCCTACTTCTGCTTTATGTGGTAAATCCGGTCTTCTGCTGGCTCTTTGAAATTAAGGTAATAGCTTTTGGCAGTAATGTCCTGAAGCCCAGTGCAAGTGGGAATTGTATCAAGAGGCAGTTCTCGGTGCTCAATTGGGGCGGGGAGGGGGGCAAGTATTTAAGTGACTCAGGGTATGTCTGCAGGTTATGGATTATGCTTCTGGAGTAACTTAGGCCACTTTGTACTACCAGAATCTTGATGTTTAACCCTCATGTAAAGTTAGAGGGAAGAATTTGCTGGTTAAGGAAAACTCATTTATGATTTACCTAATTTGTATGTTAATGTTACATAAAGGTGTTTTCTTGACCTATGAGGAAAATGACTATTATCCAACAAAGTTTTATTGAAAACCTAGGAGAGACCCCAAAGTGGACCAGATAGAGCTATTAACTCAAGGTTTTGTGGAGCTAGAATTTAGGGGTCCACTTTATTTCAAGACCTGGAATTCAAGTCTCCGATCTAGTTTGAATGATCTCACGGAAATCTTAAGATAAATTTTTGGCCAATGCAGGTGGCAGGCAGTTTGCCTGAACTTCCATTCTCCTGAGTTTCTGATGAGAGCTGTGTCAGCAAAGGAGAGCGGCCAAGAAAACAAGGTTTCTGGAGTTTAAAAAGAAATATTTTGAATACAGCCTCTGAAACGAATAAATATTTACTGAGAGTTTTCTGTGTGCCAAGCGTTCTGCTATAGTGGGTGGGACAGACAAGTTTCCTGCCCTCAGTTAACTTCCTGCCTAGCAGGGCAGATGGCATAATGCCCTGTGGGAGATATACCTGAGCAGTGGGGTCCCACATAGAGGGTACCTGTATTAAACCAGAAAGCAGGAAAAGCATCTTAGAAGGAATTGAATTTGAGCTGAGACCTTCAGTATGGGCAGACATTAGATAAGCCGAGAGGATGGGAGGCCAATTCTAGGCAATATGGAGAGCACGTGTCCAGGTATGTTATTAGAAACTTCTGAGGAATAAAAAAATTGAAGATGTCTGTGGGTGTATGCCACTGAGACATTTACAAGCTATGCCTTCCAGCTTTTGCTTTCTCTCTCTCTCTCTCTTTTTTTTTTTTTTTTTGGTTTGGGGGTCCATGTTCAAATATTAGATATTGTCTCTGTTCATTGCTTAAGGTAGTAGATTGACATTCAATTTTACACTATTTTTTCAGCCAGTGCAGGAGGAAGTTACACTTTCCCACCCACCTAGTTTCCACATCATCTCAAAAGTAATAAAGCAGGCAGACCAGTCTGTATTTGCCAAACTCTCTTACGCTCTGAGCTTGTAATATATTGGCCTATTTCTCCTTCCCCCAAAGAAGGAAACTTTGCTCTCATATTTCTTTGTATGAGCAAGACATACCCACACACACAAAATGCATAATTTCAAGCTCAAGAATGCTCCTTGATGATACTTTTTCCCTTTTCTTCACTCAGGTTAATGAGATACAGATGCCCACAGAGAATTGTGGAGGGGGTGTCTTATTCTGCAAAACATTTTTTTTTTTTAAAGATTTATTTATTTATACAAGCTGGGGTATAGGCCAGAAGCGTGGAACAGCGAGAGACAGAGTGGGGAGCAGAACAGGTAGATCAATGGAAATCCACTGCTGAGGGGAGCAGCGGGCAAAGCAGGAGAGGTCTGCCGCACCATGTGGTAATCTCCCTGGCCGGTCTGGTCAGTCGTCAAACTCGCATTGTCGCGGCTGACAGCTCCACAGCGCAGCACTTAACCGCTGCGCCACCAGCGAGACCCTGCAAAACAGTTCTTAGAGGCAATGTATTATGAGTGAGAGATTAGGGCAGACACCACCTAGTGGTTGCGTGCATCCTCCCGTGTGGCAAGCCACACACCATCTCTTTCCTGGAGCTGGCTCAAGAGGGTGGGCCTTTGCAATGGGCTCACTTAAGGCTCCTGTGTATTAAAGGCCCACAGCCACCCTGGGTCCAGCAGCCCCAAGCCAGCTCGCTGCCCGGCGTAAATGCACACACGCCCTCCGTGGCCGCATCTCAGGTGTGGAGGGGGCAGAGAGCAAGCTTCAGTTCCCAGTCTGGTTCTCTGGAAACCTGCTAAGGCCCTTCTGACAAGGGGTCGGATACAATGAGGGCCTCAATTTCTCTTCTGAAAATGAGATATTTGTCCCAGATGATCACTAAAATCCCTTCTGGGAGCAACCATCTATGAATGAATTTATTGATCAGACTTAAAACCCCTAGGTGGATGGAAATGGAGGATGGGGGTTTATCGAGTATAGCGATTGGCAGTGAAACTGGCAGGACCACAACAGTCTTTGCACAGCTGGCTACTGGCATTTATGCCAGTCAGCTGGTTGGCAATAATAATAGCTAGATTAGCTTTCATTTCAAGGAAAACTGAGGTGGAGGTTAAGGTTGTGAATATGTGTGAATCCGGGTGTAGTGACTCATAGAACATCCATGGTCAGATACCCCCTCCCACGCCTCCCCTCACCCCGGAGCTCCTACCTGAACACCACTATTCCCAAATGCCCGGGGTGTCTTTATATGAATGTCACACGATTCTCATTAAGCACAAGAACACACAATTCTGTAAAAGTGTGCACTTTGGGGAAAACAACACATTTCACAGGGGGATGATGCCGGCTTTGAGTCCGCAAACCCTGGCCAGCCCACACGCCACGGAGGGGATGGTGCTGGCAGGGGTGTGGCGTGACAAGTCAGGCTTTCATCTGTCCTCAAATACACTCAGGCCGTGTTCCTAGGGCTGGCTGGGCAGTGGGGACCAACCCGCTCTGCTTGGCTGCTACCGGTCTTCTGTCCTAAATATTTCTTTTTCCCCTTTCCAGCTATTTCCCTTCCCCTTTCTTCTCGACTTCATCCTCTTTTGTTCCAAGGTAATAAACACGGACAAAGTGGAAAGAAGTCATAAAAAGTGGATGTACTATTTTAATATTGTCCATCACTGAGTTAGCCAACACACAAAATACAGAGAAACCAGTTGGAAACCTTTAGTTCAACTGTGTAGTTTGTTTCCCTCCCAAGTGTGTGCCCACAGGGCATGTTGGGGGCTTCTCCTTGTGTTGTGGGGCTTGGCTGTGGCAGTGGCACAGGGGATGGCACCGAAAGGAGCTCTGATCCTTTGTATGGGGCAGAAATCCTGCCTGTTGTGAGGAGCACTCGTCCCTCATTACACACATGTATCACACATGTGCAGCACACACATAGACACACACACACAGGGTCATACCCACCCAATGCACAACACACACCTAACACACACCATGTGCATAACGTACATACACACCTCACACCATATATACAACACACACACAGCATATACACTCATCTAACACACATCACTCCCCAACACACACCACACAAAACATGCATGCATCTAACACACAACACACACAACACCCTCTTTTTTAAAAAGATTTTTATTTATATATTTCGGTATTTAAATATTTATGTATTTATTTATGCCTAAAAAAACTGAGGTGTAGGTCAAAGGTGCGGGGGTGTAAGCGGATTCACCAGAGACAGAGTGGGGCGGATCTACTAATATACGCTGCTGAGGGGAGCAGCGGAGAGGCAGGAGAGGTCTGCTGCGCCATGTGGGAAGCTCCCTGGCTGGGGCTGGCACTCATGATGCATGCCGCAGTGACAGTGCTGAGACTTAACCCCTAGGCCACCAGGGAGGCCCACAACACACTCTTAATACACACCAATCATCCAACACATACACCTAACACACACAATACACACACTGAACGCATACCACACAAAACATGTATATGCCTAACACACACCACACACACTTAACATACAACACACACCTAACACATATATACACATACATGCACACTTAGCATGTGATTCACTCCACACCCAACACCCCCCCACACACACATGTGCATACAATCTTGCATCCAACACACACAGCATACACACAGCCGCAGCCCACACATACACACCACATAATCCCACACACATTTGTGAGCAGCCCCACAACTTGGAAAATGAAGTGTCTTGCGGGGACACGGTCAGGAACAGATACCACACTGCAGAGGAGCGTGGCAGCGGCAAAGAGGGGCAGATCCAGGATCTCCCCAAACTGCCTTTTCTCTGCTTACAGCTTGGTAATGTCTACAGCGATGAGGTGGGATACATCTGCCAGAATCTCACTGGACCTTTTGCTGGGTTTCAATCTGGCGATTCTGAAAGTAAGCACCCCCTGTGACCTCCTTTCCCCCTGCACACCACTCTCTTGTACGGCTGGACACAGGCTTCAGTTTCAGGGTTTGTAGCCACCTAGGAAGGGGACTCTCTTCCTGGCAGCTGGGGACACTTTCTGGGAGAATCCTTTTGTACCCACTTGTCTTCTGGCCACAGGGAGACAGAAGGAAGTGGCCCAGTGGGAAACCAGCGTTCTCTGGGACATGTCCACAAACAGGTGGTGGACACCCTGGCAGGCGCCTCCACCCCGCCCCCCCAGACTCTTGGGGGAATGACCACGGTCCCTTGGTGGGCCAGCCTGGGTCGCTTCTCTGTTTCCCAGGGAGCGCTCTCTCTGCCCACTTCTTTTGACACATTTCCATCAGGTGGGGTTTGTTGCCAAGTGCAATGTGGCAACAAGTTATTTGAAAGCTCTCACAAAGAAAGAGCCAGCTCCCCAACCCTGGCTTACCTGTGGACTGCAGAGCCACGGTAATTGCAAACAGCTGCCCACCCACCAAGGCCCTAATAGTAAGAGAGGTCATTTAAAAAATTGCTAAAAATAGAAGGCCTGGGCACAACCAGTTCATTTGTTGATTCAGTAATGTTTGCCACCAGGAAGAGGGTCCTGAATGCACAGCCCGGTTGATGTCAAAGAAGGTTCACTGGGGGCTGACTCTATGGAGTTAACTCAGGAGTTACTAGTAATAACAACAATAACAACAATAATACAATCATGGCATCTCACGCTTATTTAGTACTTACCAGATCCAGGACTCATGCACAGGTGCTAATTTAGAGCCTACTCTACCCCTGCGAGGTAGGTTCTTTCCATTTCTCACAGGAGAAAGCAGCACCTGTGTCATGGTGTTTCCGAGAGATTCCAGGGAGGGACGCATGTCTCCTGTTCTTTTGATGTAGCAAGTCATTCTGTGAGACAAGAATTCTTCCATCAAGAATGTATCTCAACTAGTCTTGTGAGGTGCTCTCAAAACAGAAAGGAAGGAAAGAAAGAAGAGAGGAAAGAGGGAAGGAAGGAAAGAAGGAAGAGGGGAGAGGAAGAAGGGAAAAAGGAGGGAGGATGGAAGGAAGAAAAAGGAGGAGGGAAAGAGAGATGGAGAGAGGAACAAAGGAGAGAAAGAAGGAAGAAAGACGCTAGGGAAAGTCCTACAGTCAAATCTAGGTCAAAGGACTATTAAACAGGCCTTTACTGCAGGACTTCTCAGAGCCTTGACGGTTCCTCGGAGGAGGTGAGCATGTGCAATGTTTCCCAAACTCACTCCCAGAGCCGTGATTTCCAGAGCTGTTCTTGTTCATCTTGTATTCCAGTCATCAGGAGAACAATCTATTTCAAATGCATTTGATCCTAGGGATTCTTTTTTTAAAAGATTTATTTATTTATGCATACAAGCTGGGGTGTAGGCCAGAGGTTTGAGGGGGTGAGAGGATTCACCAGAGACAGTGTGGAGTCAGAATAGGCAGATCTACTGAAGTACACTGCTGAGGGGAGCAGTGGGTGAGGCAGGAGAGGTCTGCTGCGCCATGTGGGAAGCTCCCCGGCTGGGTAGTCCTAGGTATTCTTAACACCTTCAAAGCAACTAGTTCTGTCCCTCCACACAGTAGGCCCACCAGTTGTGTGAGCTTGTCTCTTGTTTCTTATGGTATTTCTTGAGCATTGGCTATGTATTATGAGATCTGGACAAAATATCCTTTAATAAAGTTATTGGGTGTGTGGAGGTGCCGAGAAGCAGGCAAAGTCACGTCAAAGCAATACAAGGGTGCTCTGGGACCTTAGGGGATTTTCGTAAATATGTGAATACCAAGCAGCAATTTGATGAGCTGTGAGGCCTTGTCTACCTTAAAAGAGTTCGGGTCACCAAGACATACAATCCCATGTAAAACCCTTTCAATGGTTAGTGCTTAAAGTATCATTGTTGGTGCCAATAAATTGATGGTAACTTAAAAACTAGTAAACAGTAAATACAAATATACATGTTTCACTTTCCCAGTCACTCTCGGAGGTGGTGGTGGGGAATTCGTTTGACAAGGGGCCCGTCACTAAGTTATTTATAATGAGGACTGCTTAGGATAGAACCTGTTAACGAAGCCATGGAACATCAACTTATGCAACTGTGTGTGTAGGAGACTTAGAGCTTTTCCTAGTATGTTCTCTCCAGGTCAAGCACTGTCTTTGATGTGCCAGGTGCACATCCCTGCACCCCCACATTTTGACTGGATGGTATGAGTTGATTGCATTCGATCTCTGCCTCTTCGCCTCAGGGCATGAGCCAGGGCTGGGGTGTAGGAATCAAGGCAGGAAGACTCAATGACATTTCCCACAGCTCTGTCTGCAGCAAAACAAGTGCTTCCTGCAGTGAACTCTTAACAGAATTATTATGGGACGTGAGAGTGCTGGATTGATGTGAAATCTTACAGGGTCAACTATAAAAGTGGTGTTTGTCCTTGATGGGAACAAGGTGACAGGTGTCTATTCCCTTCCCTTCTCTATCCCCCACCACAGTGATACAAAAAGTAATTTGTATTTATTTATTTATTTTAAAAGATTTATTTATGCATACAAGAACTGGGGTGTAGGCCAGAGGTGTGGGGGGGTGAGAAGATTCACTAGAGACAGAGTGGGGAGCAGAACAGGAAGATCTACTGAAGTACCCTGCTGAGGGGAGCAGCAGGCTAGACAGGAGAGGTCTGCTGTACCATGTAGGAAGGTCCCTGGCTGGGGATCGAACTTGTGCTACAGTGGCTGCTGATAGCTTCATAGTGCTGAGACTTAACCCCTCACGCCACCAGGGAGGCCCAAAAAGTAATTTGTATTTAAATGTTTAGTTTAACTTGTGGACTCTGTAGTCTTTTCTTGCCTCACTTCATTACAAGCAAGGGAAGAAGATTGAATGACTGTCACCCAGTGGGGTGGTCAAGTTACTTGAACATGAGTCCCTCTTGTGAAATGCAACACACACACCATCTAGAGAAGTGACCCGCTCAGTCGGGGGGCAGGTGTCCCCTTTTCCCAGCTTCTTCACTGGAGGGACTTGAGCTCTGCACCTAGCCTGGAAATTTCTGTTTCCTTTTCTACAAAACAATCTGGAAATAATTACACAATGTAAGTAGTAAATAATGTAAAATGAATATAAATAATCTGTAAAAATAGGGGGACATCAAGGACACATGGGTAAGTAATCAGTTGGTTAATATTCCACTGTGTTCTCCAAAATGCCAAGAAGGTAAAACAACTCAGTCTATGAAGGGACTTTAAACTGAACTCACTGGAGACATGTAAAGCGAATGAGTCAGTGAAGGCCAGAAGTCCTCATAAGACCAGAATGTAAGACAGATACTGGCCAAGACAGCGAGGGGTCCCCAGGCTTGGTGAGTCTCTCAGCAGCTGTCCCGCTGCTCTAGTTACTTAGTCTAGAATATTCTGTATCCCAGGTGCCAAGAGGGCTGTAGGATTTAACCTGGGGAAGAGACACAGGACACGCAAGATGTCACTCTCCTGGTGCTCTGCTTACGGCAGCGAGAGTTTTTCAGTGCACTGATTGTCACTTTCCTTGGGTGCCATCTCCCGTCCACCTAATGGAGTCATGTGGGCAAGGATGCAGAGCCCGTGTCTGTGGTCCCTGGAGCAGACCCTGACCGACCTGTAGGAGACCCTCCAGAATGTAATGTGATTAAAGGAATAAATGAAGGACTGACTGAGTGACTCACCTTCTCTTACCTTTGAATACTTAGCTGTGCTGGAGTAAGGCAGGCAGGCTCCATCAGGGAAAAAGCTATGTATGGCAAAAGGGAGGGAGGAGCTGCCCCAGAAAAATGCCCAGGCAAGCAGAAAGAGCTCCCTGTCTCGATGCATATGCTTCTCCTGGCCAGGTGCCCTTCCTGCACTCTGGGTAATGTACATATGTTCTGGCTATTCTCTGTTGAACTCAAATTATAGTATCTTGTTCCCCTCTCAAAACACAGAGTCGGTACGAATGGCTTTCCCAATAGCTTAAGTCAGTGGAAAGACTGAGCCACCTACCCCTGATTGTGGCCAGTGAACCTTCAGGACGAGCAAGTCAAGTAAAACCCAGATTTTCTCTCTGGTAAACATTAATGGGAATATACATATGCCACACACATGTAGTTGTCGGCATGCGTGGAGGGTTGGCTTGTTAAGGAATTGATAAGCTGATGGGAGTAAATGGTGTTCACACACAGACATACACATCTAGTCAAATGAGTGGTCACTGATCTCCCAGATGTGTGATGATGGCCTATGGACACACAGCCATTGATTTGGGAAATAACAAATAGGAAGGCGAAGGAGATGAGGGGGTTGGGAATATGATCATGTGACAGTATTTTCCTTTGGGTTAAAAATACTCCCTAATTCCACTCATTTTTATTCATTATCAACCCCAGTAATTATATTTACATAGATAGGTCAATGCAATTTTGGTAGAAAAATTTCCCCAATTGAGATGGAAATGGATATTAACATTTTCCCAAGAAGGAAGTCCTTCTTTGGACTTTCTCAAGTTTCCAAAGGCAAGATAGAAATGTGACCAGGGAAACTGACCCAGTTGGCTGAGTGCAGTGGTCACTGCCTATTTATGACCAATCCTTTCAGAAGGGACATTTATTCTTTACACGATTATTCTAAAGTGGACTGCCAATTCTTGGCTGAAGTCATAGACTCATGGCCACTCTTGTCTATTATTCTTTCCTTTGGAAATAAAGCTTCCCATTCTCTGATGGAGCACATTGTACTGAAATTAACCAGGCCAGAAGTCCCCAACAGTGATTGTCTTTGATCAGTGCTCAGAATATCGCTTTATGCTGAAACGCGAAGTTTAAGATGTCTTTACTTATGTGAATTAAGAAATAAGGGCTGTGTTGTATATCACAATGTAAATAAAAGACATTCTCGGGTTGTATCGTTTTAGGAATGCCTGGTTGCAGGCAACTGTCAACTGCCAGAAAAATGAAGGTAGAATGAATGGTCCAGGAAGTGCGCCAGCCTGGGGCTGATGAAGGACAAAACCAGCCACTCTAATTTGATCCTGGCCTGTTTCCCCCTAACATGCTCCCTACCCTTCCCCCATCCTGGTGCCTTAAGAGAGAGATGAATGTGGTTGGTCTCTCTAGTTACTGGCTTCCTCAATTTCTTTCTTTCTCCCCAACAAAAACCATTATTCCAATTACTTCTGTCTTTCTTGAGTCATCAGGGATAGATAATTGAAGTTGCTCATAAACCTTTCTTTTCCGGTACCCTGCCCAAACATCTATCCATCCACATGACAGGGTAGCAACATCTCATTATACAGACTGAAATGTCGGCAGCCAGAGATCAGATATTGGTTGTCAGGACAGACTTGTCTAGGAAGTGACTAGCAGCCCACGTCTGAATTACTGTTGGCAAACTTTGTGAAACTGTTCTGTTCCAGGAATAGGGGGATGATGACCATGAAACTTGGAAAAATTGGTTTGGGGCAAATGATATGATATATGATCCATTTTCCTGCTCTGGAGAATGGCATGAACAGAAGAGGGAGAGGTAATCCAAATGGGCTTTGCTTAAGAATGTGTTAGTCTCTGAAAGTCTGCTAAGGTATGCGTTCAGAGCCTGAAATCCACAGCATGCGGCAGATGTTTCGATTTCTGTATTAATTTCAGGAATGTGAGATTGAAAACAAAACTGCCTAGAAATTATCTTTGCGATTTTATGGTAGAAGTATTTACTCTGCTGTGACATTTTATGGGAAGAGATTTTAAGAAAATAGATGACTATGAAAAGGAACAGAGAAAAAATTATTCTTTACTCAAAAAGAAGTTTTCTTTCTTTCGTACGAATTTAGTCTCGCCTTCTCCTCCTTCTTCTCCATTTTCCTTTAGTTTTGGCAGTTAACATTGTGAACTTCAGGGTAAAGAGGTTTCTGTTTAAATTTTTAGAATTCCTCAGAGTGCTAATTTCACACCTATCCAGCCCACACTTGGGTTCACATCTTATATTTCCAACCAGGACACTCGCTTGGGCCAACCTTTTTGGGTCCATTTTCTATAATAAATCAGATTGTCTAGACTCTACCAAAATGATCTTCACATATGGAAAGCTGCTGTTTCATGCCCGGTTGCTGCATGCCATCAGCTTTAGATTCATGCAGGGCTGTAATGGACATGAAGTGTAACTTACATATTCTTGATGAATAAATTCTCTTTTCACTCATTAACCCCACCCTTTCTTTCTAATGAAAGAAAATGTTTCGACATGTATTCACCACCAGTTCTCAACATCACCCCTGTTTGTATGCTGTGTTCAGATGGTTTCTGTTCATGACTATTTCCCAAAAAACTCATCTGTGCAAATAGCAGGTCATAGGCTCATCAGTCAGAGAGGCAATTGCAGGGTCACAGCGGAAACTCTCCCATATTCTTCAGGGTTTTTCTGGACTGTGAAATAAGCAAAAAAACCCATTAGACAGATTGATTAAGAGAAAGAGCCAAAAAGAAGTTTAATAGTAACATGTATAACTCCTGCATGCATGGGAAAGACCCAGCAGGACTGAGGTACATGCTCATGTAGGTCCAGACGCCATGACTGGCTCAGCTAAGACAGTGGACTTTGGAGAGGAGAAAGAAAAGGGTGTTCCATTAGGGAGTTTACTGGGGAAGATACAATAAACAAAAGTATGCAGATTAAGTTCTCCATGGAAAAAGAAATTAAGTCTTTCTCACTGTCCCTACAGAGATGTTTACATATAATTACACTGGTCAACAAATTTTTACAAAAATCATGGTACTGAAATAAAATTACTCATTTCTTATCAATTTGTATGTGCTCAACATGAATATGACAGTAAAATTCTAATTTTGGCTCTATTTTTTTTGTAATCTGCAATAAATTGATGTTTACATCATGAAATGCATGCCAGTAGTAATAGGCCTACGGTTAATACCTGTAAAAAAATCTCTTCACTTGTCTCTTGTACAGCTGTTCAGGAATAGAATAGATGGAAGATGGTTTCCATTGTGCAAAAGCAGAGCCTTAAGACTCAGTTTCGAAGAGTCTAGAAATAGTCTCCATTCTTGTGGGTAATTAGTGATTTCTAAGGCATTCATGAGGTCCTCAATATCAGAACAGAATACCAGAGTACTTTCCCTTCTGAAGAAAGGCTCCAACTGCTGGTGGTGCTTTCGATAGAAAGTAATTGTGACATCTTTTAGAAGATTCCATTGTTGGAGTCTTGATCCTAGCAATTCTGCCTTGTTCTTGGATAAGTCCAAATCACAAACCAGATCATTTAGTTCTTCTTGTGTTAGTCTGTGAGGGGTTGATGATGCACCACAGTGAAAATCTGAATCACTGCATGCTGATGGAACAGGAGAAGAACAGGTCGGCTCACCCCTGTCCTCATCAGATGAATCAAGAGAATATTCTGCTGGAGGTTCTGGAATAGGAAGTCCCTCACCATGTGGAACTGGTCTCAATGCAGACGGAATGTTTGGGTAGACTATTCTTGACTTCTTTTGCTTCATTCTTCCACTGCAAAGAGGAGGAACCAAGCAGAAGTAACAGTCTTTTCTGTGGTTGCTTGGCTCTCTCCACACCATGGGGACTGCAAACGGCATTGATGGTCTTTTGCCATTTCACCACTGTGTTGTACGTGTAGCACAGCATATATGCAGGGCCCAAGGTTTGTCTTGGTCACCAACCTTGCATCCGAAGTAAAGATGGTAAGCCTTCTTCTCTTGAGAAGTGATACTCTTCTTCTGGTTGGCAAATGCCACTTCCCCACAAACAGAGCAGAAATTGTCCACGCTATTAAATGCACTTTCGAGGCATGACTGTTCTGTATTGTGCCTGAATGGATAAAATAATAACAATTCTGTGAAACAGTAGCTTAAACTGTCTCACACAAAGTCTGAAATATTTTCAATGCTCAACCTTTCCGACAGGGCTTTCTATAGTGCGCTGCTGATGTCAGCCTACTTTGGCAGCCGCCTGGCAGTAGTAGTGCATTGCATCAGAAAATGATGCAGTCAACTCTGGATGATGTGTGCATGATGGTATTATGCAATGCGATGCAATATTACATCATTCTAGGCTGAGTTAGGATGTTGTTGCAGTCCTCCTGGATAAATTTACATGGTGAAACATACAAAATGAATTACATGAAATATCTTCAAAACAAGAGCTAATAAAAATTTTTCAGGATTGTATTCATGTTCAGCACACCAAGATACTACAGATTAGGCTAGCCTTTTTAAGTCAGGAACAATTTCACTGTTGACCAGTGTTATCTTTTTCAAAGGTCCCCTCCACCCAGCCTTCAGAGCCCCTCCCATAAAATCAGCCTTTGGCCAAAAAACATATTTTGGGCTGGTGGACTTTTGCTCCTCTATACCTTGTGCTAATCTTTCTATTATTTAAAAAGCACAAGTGCAGATTTCAGTTTCTGAATACATGTAAGTCATAGAGGCAATTTTGAAGAGTGAGGTTCAGGCAGAGAAAGTGCTAATATTTTACTTTTGTGCGCATTTGAACATTGTCATGATAAAAAGTTAAAAATGTATTGGCAGTCTTATATGCAATTTATTTGTTGTTCTGTAATGGTGACTTTTGCCAACTCAATATTTTCTTGCAACTGCCAGATCAACACTTAATAGCCCTTTTGTGCTCACTCATGCATATGCACAGAGCAGCAAAAATCTGAGTTTCCTTATTCACATGGTCCCAGGTGAAGTTGAATGAGAGGACACTCTGCCTCCTTGGACCAGCTCTCACTGTGTAGATAGATGACTATTTGGTGTGCCAGCTTTTGCTGTCTTGTGCTTTTTTTTGGTCAGTAGTTTTGCTATTTAAAATGTCCCCTAAGCAGAGTGCCTTTAGGTGTTCCCTAAGGGCAAGAAGCCTGGGCTGCAACTCAAGTGTTAGATAAACCTCTTTAAGGCATGAGTTATAGTGTTATTGGTGAGCTCAATGTCAGTGAATCCACACTGTTAAAGAAGATGTCTTTAATAAAAATACATACAAAGCAAAGTTAAGGTGTTAATTGACAGAAAATGCCATGACCAGAGAATCCAAGGACCCAACCCTACCTTTCCCCCCAGGAATATTGGTTCAGTATTCGCTAATTCAGTGTACTGCACAGACGAAGAATTATGTTTACGTGTAAATGCATCTTACGTGCATCTTGCCAGCACTAAGGACGAGTGGATGATGTTGTTCCGCATGGAAGCCACTCTGGCCTAAGGTGTTTGGTGATTTTACAGATCACACAAATTAGGCTTTTGATATCCTACCTCCTTTTTCCTTGATCCCTTGTAGACATTACCTGATGCTATTCCCTAGATTGTGCTGTTGGCCATAATGTGCTGTATTGTTATCACTGTGACTATTTTCTCTTGACCTCTTGGGTAAAGAGATCTGGCCTGTATGTCCTCATTGCCCTTTGCTCACGGCGTCTGTGTCTTGTACGCTGGATCTGTACAAGACCCTGCAGTATAGAGCTTATTTATCCTCCTGACTCCCCATAGCACCTGGCACCCAGTAGGTACCTGATTGGGTGAATGGAGCACTAATTAAATATAGAGTCATAACATGCATTAAATTAAAATTCTTACAAAATAAGTAGTGAGTAATGTTTAATGTAACAGCTGGGAAACGGTGCCCTCAGGGCAGAAGCTGTCTTAGGGAGCCTTGGTGTTGGTTACAGAACCTATAAAATGCACAGAAAATTGACCATAACTCTCTATAAAACCACACATATTTCTTGTGATAAATAATAGAGTTTATGTATTTTATGGGCTTGGCAACTGACATCAATAACTGTAAATAAACAGCTGAGGTAAACTTTATTAGTTCGACACGGAATAGTAAAATATTGCCAGGGGACAGAAAAGTAAATTTAAATGATGATATCCTGGCTTGGGAATTATTTCACAATTAAGGTAACTTCCATCAAGAGGGCAATATTTTCCAGCTGTTCTCTGCAAACTTTACCATTTACATTATACTTTGTATTTGTGTTGAGTAATAAAAGCAATTAATTCTAAGCACTGTAGTTTATTCTGCATTTGGGCATCGTGCTTCTAAGGAACTGTATTTTTTTAATCCAGGCAGTTAAACAGGATATAAATGTCATGTTAATAATAGGAATTGAGAATTTAATCATATGGTATTAAACTGTAAGTATAAGTGAATAATACTAGTCCTAGTTCACTTTATTTCCTACATAATTCTGGCCTATTAATGGAATTTTTATTCAGAAGAATGCTGTATTGCAAGATTTTTTTTTTAGTAAAGAAATTTTTAACAGCAATACAAAAGAAAAAAGTGAAGATAACTGTTGAGATAGATCAAGTTCTCTTAACTGAAAAAAATCTGAAAGAAAATCAAAGAAGTAAAGGTGGTTTTCAGATGGAATAATTCCTTAATTCTTCATGTAATTTGGTTATGTGAGTGGATGAATAAATATGGAACTACTGGACCATATTTGGGCCACACACACATGCACACATGGATATGTATGCTCTTATATATACACATTTATATTAGCTATATGTATATATTGTCAAGAATATATTAGAAAAACCAGAAAGTTTTTGCACTGAATGAAGTAAAATGAGACAAAATTCTTCCTACTAAACAGAAGTAAGCTTTGATGTTCAAATCTCCTGTGAAGAGATGGCCAGGAAGGCTTGAGTTAGTGACCTTACGAAGTGTTATGCCAATGTTGCTAAAGAGATGTTTTACAAATAATGCTTTTCAAAAGTAATGACAATTTCTCTGTTTTATTTTGGCACACTGGTGGAAATATTGTTAGCTTGTGGCAGTACGGAACATTAGTAATGATTTTACAAGTTGATTCACAAAAGTTCCACTGAAAGGAAGATAATTAATGTCGCCAATGGAGACAGGTATTTGAGCAATTGAAGAATCAGATTAAAATGGAAAAATACCTATTTATTGCACAGAACTACTGTATATTGAAGTATTTTCCTGCTAAAGACTTCTTTCCTTTTGCTTTTCTAGTCTTTTTCACATGCCCCCCACTCACTGTGCATGCTACCTTACTCAAGTCGGGTCTCTCCTTGCTGTGCTTTCTTTGACAGCCAAGCAACGAAGTCCAGCCAATCTGGGATGCAGAGAAAATCAGAAATTTTCTTTGGATCATTTGCATTTTGGAAATTAAACAGAAAAAAATCCCCAATTTTCCTCTCCCACTGGCCATAACAAATTTATTTTTCTTTCTTTTTTTTAACCTGGGGATATTATTATTATTATTATTATTATTATTATTATTATTATTATTTTTTAAATATATATTTTTATTGTTATTTATGTCTTTCACATTTTGTATTCCCCTTGGGTAGCCCACCACCAATTCACCCATGATCCATCTCCATGGTCCCTTGTGTTCTTTTCTATTCCATTTTGTGCCCTTTTCCTTCCCTCCCCTCACC